>JAOUQW010000009.1:6594325-6613032 GCA_028565825.1 Olivaichthys viedmensis
TATTATTATCTTTAATATCTGCCATATTACAGATAATATGGCAATATCCTGATCCATAGTGTGAGAGGGACTCTTGAAGGCAGGTGCAGAGCCTTGTTATGGTGTTATTACGTAGTAGTGCGGTTATTTAAACACAGCCACGTATCTGCCCGACGATGGGTCATAACCGTCATATTACAGATAAGCTCGTTTTGGACAGAGAAACAACTTTAAAAGAAATGATGTATTCCAGATTTTATTTTAAGCAAATGATATAATTCCTATTGGTACTTTAACAGCAAGGATGAAGTGCAATAAACTGTTCTACCACATGATTAATGCAATTGCCACATTAACTCCGGTTTTGCCTTGTCTGAGAGAATATTAATGCGCGCACACACTAAACTTTTATATTAAATAAGATTGAGGGGAAAAAATGGACAAGCTGTGCTGATTGCCTTATGAGCCTATCATACGGTCAGCTCCAGAATTATTGGCACCCTTGGTAAAGATGGATTAAAAAAGGTGTTTGTGGTTATCAGCTTAATCTCACTGAAAATATGAGCGAAGTCTAACCTTTTTAATTGAAGTAAATTTATTCTAAGAAAAATCCAAATATTTTTAACAAAACCACGTGTCACAATTATTGGCACCCCTGCATTTAGTACTTTGTGCAACCTCCTTTGCCAACATACCAGCATTGAGTTTTCTATAATGCTTGATGAGATTGGAGACCACTCCTCAACACAGTCTCCAGATCCTCCAGGGTTCTAGGTCCTCTCTTGTGGACTCTCCTCTTCAGCTCACCCCATAGGTTTTAAATGGAGTTTAGGTCAGGGGATTGAGATGTCAAAAGCATGATTCTGTGGATTTGGGTGCATGTTTTGGATCATTGTCCTGCTGGAAGATTCAACCACGACCCAGTTGTAGCTTCTAGGCAGAGGCAGCCAGATTTTCATTTAAAATCTGGTACTTCATAGAGTCCACGATGCCATGTATCCTAACAAGATTCCCAGGGCCTTTGGAGGAAAAACAGCCCCACAACATAACAGATCCTCCACCATTCTTAACACTGGGGATTAGGTTCGTTTCTGTACATCCTTCTTTTTACACCAAACCCATCTTCAGTTTGTTGCCAAAAAGCTCTGTTTTTGTCTCATCTGACCATAGAACCCGGTTCCAGTCAAAGTTCCAGTAGCGTCTAGCGAACTCCAGGTGCTTATGTTTATGGTTCGATGAAAAAAAAAAGTATTTCTTCTGGCACGGCTTCCAAATAGTTTGTTGGCTTTGAGGTGGCGTCAATTGTAGATTTGGAGACTTGGTGACCCCAAAATGCTACCATCTTCTGCAAATTCCCCAACCGTGATCCTTGGAGAAATTGTTGCCTCTCTAACCATCCGCCTCACTGTGCGTGGGGGCAAAATACACTTGCATCCTCTTCCAGGCTGGTTCATTACAGCTCCGGTTGTTTTAAACTTCTTAATTATTGCCTTAACCGAGGATATGGACATTTTCAGGCGTGTAGATATTTTTTATAGCCATTGCCTGATTTATGAAGGTCAACACACTTCATGTCTCATTTCATTTGTGTATTCTCTAATCTTCCCCATGTTGATGAATGCCTCTGTGTCACTTCATATTTATACCCCAGTGAACCAGGAAGTCATGTTGTTCCTAAACACTCAGGTGAACTTAAAAAAGTAAAATATAAATGGGAACATGCCTCAGTTACATTTTGTCCATAAGAATTTTTAGGGGTGCCAAATAATTGTGACATGTGGCTTTATTAAAAATATTTTTGATAAGGGCTTTTATTTTCTTTGAATAAATTTACTTCAATTAAAAGGTTAGATTTGATCACAGGAGCACTGGGTGTCTCGACAAACCCCAGTCAAGAAAACCAGAAGGTAAAAATTGGAGACGAGCGCTGCTTTTTTTGTAACGAGTGGCGAAAACTCAAAGTCAGCATCAGAAAATGCCAAGTCGGACTTTTACACAGTTTACAGAGCAGTGTGAATACAGGAAGTATTGTATGTTATAATTAGGCCAGTCTGTAGTTGTACCAAAAACTGTCCTGCTCATTGCAGCATTTCATGACTGGCACTTTAAACACTTATAAGGCCACTTCCCCCATCTTCCAGAGGACATCGGTAAACCTGCAGGCTCTGATCTCATACTCTGCACAGCTTCAACGGGAAGTTCTCTGTTATTAAATGATCATCGTGAAGAACGATCACCACATTCACTTCGAACTCTGCAAATGAAGCAGTGACAGTCCATCAGTCTACATTGTCAAAAAAATAATCATAAGGACACGACTGTTTTAGCATGTTTACATTAGCTTTCTGTAACAAGCTGGTGGTGTGAAGAGAGAGCACAGTACTGAGGGAAAGAAAAACAGTCTTATTATTTGATCTCAATGAGCTATGTGGCGTAGAAAAATTGGGAAGACTCACCAACTTTAAAGTTTGTGGTTTCGAGTGTAGGGCATGTGAACAGCCTGGGGAAGACCATGTATATAGGGATGGGGAGGCCATGACACACATCTCCCTCTGCCATCTGGATGTTCTGAATCTCTGTTGCATCTCTGGCATAGCCCTCTGCACAGCCTGGAAGCAGAAAACGTATAAAAAATAAATAAACGATGAACAGAAATAAATAACAATTAATCAATATAAAGAAATATCCTGACAGTGAATAAATAATGTTAAAAGTTTATTTTCAATGTTAAATCTTCAACCATTTTTTTTCTTCTCGACACAAGAGAAAGCATAAATTACAGTGCAATGCTACAGATGATGTACTTTTCTTATTTACTAATGTCCTGTGTATTGATTAGCTTGTAATGTCCAAAACAAAACTCTAAATTGCCACCTGACTTGTCTCTGCCACGTTCTGCGGTCTGCTTTTTGCGACTAACCAGATGAAAGTGTTAAAATGCTCCTTTTCTAATCATATAAAAAAATCAACTGCTGATATAATTGGTTCAGAGTTTGGTATAAAATGTGAGTAGATCCGTGCATGCTCTTTTCCTCACCACACGTCTCGACTCGCACTAGCTGCAGCTCGATACTCTTGATGGCGACCTCTGAACTCTCCACCACCAGCTCCCCTGTGAGCGGCTGTGTGATCACGCAGTTCGTGGCGTCTAGGTGGCCTCTGATCAGGAACTTTGGAAGAGAACTCTTCTACAACAGGAGAACAATACACCTTCACAAGACTCATCACTTTAAATAACAATTAGTCAGCTTTTCAATGTCATATGAACAAGTCATATGATTCATTATTCTTGATTAAATTAACCAATTAATTAATTGTCACTGCAGCATCAGTGCAAGTAAGCTCCCCAGACAAATAATTCGTCGCATGTGTCTTTCCTAATACTTGGTTACGCCTCCTCCTCGCCTTAATAACAGCGCCAGTCCTGTCAGGTAAGGATTTCACCAGTGACTTTAGCCCACTCATCCACTGACTGGCCGATAAAGTGCGCCATTCAGCTAGAGTTCGTGGGTGCCTATTTTGGTGTCTCACCTGCGGTTCCAAATAGTCCCACAAGTTTTTTACAGAATTGAGGTCCGGTGTTCCATCATGCTCATCGAACCAGTCACACACAGATTTGGCCCTACGCACCATACACTCATCATTCTGGAACGTGGGAGTGGCAATGTTGTGTTCTGCTCGGACATGAAGCACAACTGACGATGCGTTTTTAATGCCTTCATTCACAATCGTATCAACATTGTACAATAAGGCGCTGCTATTCGTGGACGCGACAAATTTTTGGTGTCTGGGGAGCTTATTACATCATTTGGTTAGGAAAACTGTTTATATATATATGAATATGTTTTTTAAAGTACACCTGTTAAGAGTATCGCTCTTGAGGCAAAACATTAACATTTCATTTTTACCAGCTTACCATCACACCCTTACTTATAGTATAGTCAACTACACAACATTATTGTTAGTCAAAGAATGTCAAAGTTAAGTAATGTCTATGAATCATGCCAGAATGAATAACCACTAATAATAATAATAATAATAATGACCAGGCCATTAAACAAGTCCACGGTATCAGAGACCCTCACCTCTCTCACATTCTGCAAAGTCTCTGGTGTGATGGTGAAATCAACTGGACTCAGCTGCACTTTGGATTTCTGCGACTGGAGAATATGATCAGACGAGGGTAAATAAGCATATCGTACAAATTTGCAATCAGTCAAGATAGAAATTGAGTTATATCTAACCTGACAGTGGACCATGAATTCACAGGTCTTGCTCAGGTCTTTAGCCAGCAGAGGGCGCTTCATATCACAGCGGAGAGTATACTAGGCATAGGGAGAAGTGGATGACTTTATCGGCCAACAGCAAATATGTATATTATACATTTACATGCGTGTACCAATTATAGGTGGGTGATATGGCGAAAAAATATAATATCCTAATACTTGAAGGCCTTTTCATGATACACAATATATATCAGGATATTTAGGTGTGCTCAGGTACAAAACAGTAGTGCCACTTAAAAAAACAAAACAAAAACGACAAATTTTACATTTTGAATACATTATTAACACAGAATAGGAGGGAAAAAATAAAGTAAAAATAGATCTTAATGTCCAATCAGCTGGGAGTAACTGTGGAGTTGGTCAATGTTATAATGGAACTGACGATACCCATGATATATCGATATTATTTTGTCATATCACCCATCTGTAGTATCAACATTCAAATCTATATTTTTAACAATCTATACATTTTTGCGAGTAGGCCTTTCCAGCCTGGAAGACATGAATGCTACAACTGAATGAATCCTACAACTGAATGCATCCTACAACGTGAATTCTACAACTGCACATGAGGCCAGTCATGCAATTTCTCTTCTAATGTTTACTACTCAAGAAGGTAGGGGTTGATAAAAAAAAGCAAATTGTACAAGGGCCTGTGTTTCCAGACAACTCTGGAGACGCATTCTCAAGGAATATCAAGGTTATCAGCCCTCCAGGTCATTTTAAATGTCTAGTAGTAGAAGGGGACTGTATTATACAAGTCCAGTCGCCTTCACCTAGTTCTACTAAGAAATATTATCAAGGACCGCTTTCACCTTAAAGCACATTGGCATATACAAGACCTGAACCTGAATCCCCTTTCACTGCCTCCTGAGCACTATTAAGTGTTTCAGAACACACGTTTTGAAACCTGTTTTAACATAGTTACCTGAATGTTGACAAAAACACCATGGTAGGTCTCGTACAGCACTTTATTTCCTTTTGCTTGCAGTGGAAACTCAAAGGGGATTTCGGTTTTGCCTCCCGGCACCTTGCCTGGTTTGGCCACGTCAATGTTACTGCTAATCAGCTGAATGGGCTGTGGACAAGAAACACTTTAACCAAAGCAGGGATGTGTACTATTTTTGCTGTACATCAACCGGAAAACATTTTCATAAGAACATGACATGAAAGTAAGAAATGAAATAAAAAAAAAATAAAAAAATGCAGGATAACACAAGATAAACTGGTGAAGATGCAATTTAGTAAAGCCTTTCACACAAATGCTCTCTGAAATGGTCCATCAATAGAAGATCAAGAAGAAGATTTCCCCCCATTTCTGACACGTCCAGTTTTTTTGCTATATTCTGAAGGACATGGCAAAACACGCATCCGAATCTTGCAGTTTCAGTAAGCCACCACTTATCTTGAGAACGTTGAATACTGTTGATCTTTTTTTTTTTTTAGAAACAATCCGGGCTCATCTAAACATCTGGCGTGCATCAGATCCTCATCCTGATCAGGGTTATGAAGTGAAAATATTAGCTTGTGGATGAGACGCAGTGTGGCTGCTTACCTTGACCGAGTTGTAGAAAGCCTCAAAGACTCCGACACTCTTTGAGCTGAGCTGCAGGTTAACAAGACCCTCCATGGTGAGGGTGATTCCCTGATGCTGCACAGCTTCCTTACTGCTGATCACCACCACTCCAGCCAGCACCTCCTAAAAACAGGATGAGCGCACGACACTAGATAAGTAATACAAGTCTAGGGCTAACAGTAGGATGCATTTCAACAATAACTGTACTTGAACTGTAGGACAGAGGTTTCCAGAGGACCCCAAGTGCTTCATCAGCTGTCCTGAGAGTGCCTCTAGATAAATAAGCATTTTGGCATTTCCATCAAATTCATCTTCTCATCTAATATTTCCGAGTGGTGCTTGTGAGCTCGTGCACGAGACACTAAAAGCTTGCCATGCATATCCACTCACTCCACTTCAGTGACGTTTTACTGGCGAGACACGAGCCACAGGAAAAAGCGTCCAACCGCTTCCTTTCGAAAAATGCATGTGAACATCATATATATATATATATAAATATAAATATAACTAAATAAAACCAGACGAAATGCAGCGTTACCCCCTCGTTATACACTTTGTTCGCACGCTTAAGCCTTAAATCCAAAGTCAGGCTCATGTTCTCAGCTTGGTGTGAAGAACGCACAGTACTGTCGCTTCCGGGTTGTGGTGTTGCTGCACCACGTGTCGATCGGCGGTCACGTGACTCGCCTCGGCTCGTGTGCGCGCGCGCCCGCGTGCGCTGCTCAGAGTCTGCGCAGCAACCACACCAGCGGCGGCGCGCGCGCGCACGCGCACTACTGGCGGAAAACAGCATCAAGTTTAAAAAAAAAAATAACCGACAGAACATTGTCATTTAAAGAAAGATATATATATATATATATATAATAATAATAATAATGTGAAAGTCAGGAATGCACAATTGGGGTTTGAAACGAGCGTTTATTCGAGTATGAGCCAATGGCTGCCGGTTTGTGCTGAGCGCTAGCCACGCCCTTCGAAAAAAAAAAAAAAAAAAAAAAGAAAAGTAAGAATTGATTGGCAGTTTCTAAGGCAACTCCAGCAACGTGTCTACGTCATCATGAGAGTTATCCGGGAACTTCGCGCTTCTTTTTATTTTATTTATTTATTTATTTATTTTTTTTGATTGACAGTCGTCATGGTAACGTTCTTTTCTCTCCCCTCCCCTCTCCTCTCCTCTCCTCTCCCCCCTTTCCTTCACTCGGCGTCCATTTTGTTTTTCACCCCCCTTTACTTTTTTTTTTTTTTTTTTCTTCCTCCCCTTCCGCGAAACGTCCGCGGTCCGCTCGGCGCTTTGGATCTTAATCGCCTCGCAGTTAAAGCGCTCAATCCTAGTTTTTTTTTTTTTTTTTTTTTTACACATCGACGGGAATTCCACGTCGCCTCTTTATTATTATTATTATTATTATTATTATTATTATTATTTATTGTATTAGAAGTCGGGATGAAGTAGCCGGGGGCGAGCAGAGCGCGAGTGCCGCGGCGGGAAGCGTTCGGTCATGTCTGAGGACCGCCGGGCCGGTCCGCTGCGCAGGTTTGGAACGCGCGCCATTTTGTAAAAAAAATTCTCTCTCACACACACACACACACACACACACACACACACACAAAAAGAAACCCCCAGAAAGCAAGGAGAAGAAGGAGAAGAAGGAGAGGAAGGAGAGGAAGGAGAAGTATCTGGATGATGATGAGATCTCCCCCGAGACACGCAGCTAGCGCGCCGTCGGTTCGTCGCTTATTGTCGGTAAATATGCACGAGAGAGCCGCGTGCGTTGCGACGCTTGTGTTACGCCACGCGCGTCACTGACGAGCCGAACGCCTTCCTTCCCGACGAGGGGCAAAATGTAGCCGGGCTTCCGCGCGGACAAACTTCGCGTTGACGGAGCGACGCTGTTCAATTGTCGGACAGGAGTTGACACAAAAGTCCGCCGCGTCATCGAACAATTCGCGTACAGGACCCGCCGCTCGAGAGAGAGAGAGAGAGAGAGACCCGGGAAGATATCGGATTTATCAATCACGGGGATCTTCTTTTAAACACACACACACACACTATTATATATATATTATATATTATTATTATTATTACTTAGTGTTGCCGTGGACACGTAGCAACAAGGTAAGTAGTGCTGCATGAGTGAGGAGCTAAAGGATGTTAGCTTTAGCCGCGGTTAGCTTCACCGACACAGTGCGGAAAAACAACCATAGCAACAACACGCACAAAAGAAGAAGAAGATGCCGTTAGCAACGGCTTGGCGCGCGGGCGCGATCAATCCAACTCTTCGATCTGTTCGGTCGCTATTTATGTTTTATTATTATCATTATCATTATTATTATTAAATATATAAATAAATATATACACGATTTCGCTCCACACACACACACCTGCGATAAATAAGCTACACGTGTGTAATTTTATAAAGACGGATTCAATTGGTTTAGAAATTTTTTTTTTCCCTCTTCGCGCTCGCGCTACTAAAACATTCTTTTAGCTTTGCTAGCTAGCTAGCGTTAGCAAGCGCTAAATATATATATATATATATAAATAAATAAATAAAATGAGCCCCTCCGCTAATTTCAGCGTTTAATGAGTTCGTATATAGTTTCACTAACTCGTCGAATCGATGATTTTTTTTTAAAATACCGTCGCCGAGTTTGTTTGTTATTTATATTTTGGTTTTTTTGCGTTAGCCCTTTTGAGCGCGGCGCTTAGCTACCTGGCTAAGTTAGCTAGCAAGCCAGTTTTTCTTCTTCTTCTTCTTCTTCTTCTCCTCCTCGTTCTCTTATTTAGCCCGTAAGCTAGTCAAGGCTACCTGTGTGACCGCTCTCCTGCGCACCGCACACACGGGTAAGGTCGGGTAAGAAGGTGGCGCGCCTCGTTTATAATCTGTCATGGCGCAAAGAAACGGAGACGTTAATGCCGTTTAAACATGCAACAACAACAACAAAGTTGAAAGGAGTTTCCGCAAGTGGTTAGCAGGCTAGCGGCTACCGTGTCTGGCTCTTACTCGTGTAGTTTAACTTGGAGACCATGGCTGCAACCTTGTCCTACATGTTTAAGTGTCGAGTCTTATGGAGAGAGAGGGACCATGTTGTGTGCAGCAGGTCGTCCTGTCCGTGTATGTAGTGCTTAGGGTCGGCTGAGATGATGGTGCATGCTCGTGCTTGACGAGTGTAACTTGGGTAGGACGTTAGGACAGACTGCTTTTTTACTTATTTATTTATTTATCTCTCTTCCTTATTGCACTTTCAGCCTCCTTGTGCTTTTTGTTTTTGTTTACATCTGGATCAATGCATGCATCAAAGTGCAGGGCTGTAAGCGCACAATGAGGGAGTCATGGCATTGCTGATCCATCACCATGTCCACACACACACACTTTATCCAATCCTCAGCGATTCAGAGATTTGCACGTTTTGGCTATTAAATGCCGAGCGATTCAGACATTGCTTATTTTATTTTATTCTTTCCCCCCGTACGTTTGAAAGTTTGTTGCTTTGCATTGCAACCCTTAAAATGGTACACAACTAATATTCAGTATAAGGCACTATAGGCATTATAAGGTAACCTCAGTGTAAATGTCTGTTGCATAACACACAGCTTAACTTAAAAGTCTTCCCAATTTACAGAGTGAGTTAGATTTGTAGTGTGCATGCGAACTGGCGTGCTTTTTTATTTTTTTGCGTTTTCCAGTTTCACAAGTTGGGACCGGCTTGTCCGAACTACTTTTTTCTAAGACGTTCCTTATTACTACTACTATGATCATTGTTTTTAGCTGGTTTGATAAATGGCACGTTCGTTGCAGGTCCACACCAATGATCGTGCAAGTCGAAGATCCGAACGTGGACCGTTGAAAGACCCTGCTGAGGCACCAGGGCTGTTCTCCCGTAGAAACCACGCCAACGTTGGTTCAGGTAGCCTGGGTTTTTCTTTTAAAAGTCTTGAAAAGTCCCGTCTTTAGGAAACGAGGAGTTCGGCGTTTGCGCATGTGCACTGCTTTGTCTAGTCTTGCTAGAGGGTTTATGATTTAAACAAGTTTTTATCGTGCTCACTTTGCTTACTAATGTTCTTATCTCTTTATTTTTTCTGTCCTAGTGTACTGTGGTTTGCAGATGGACTCCTCTGCCAGGATGATATGAGATTTGCCAGAGGACGATGCATACAGGTTGGCCATTCATACTTCTGATCCGTTTTCGAGGCTCACGTTAGCTAATACAGGGATGGGATGGGGGACGTTTGTTAGGCGCGTCTGTGCACGTTTGCCTTGCGTTTTGTTATTCGACGATTAGAAATGTGCAGGAGAAAGACTCTGAAAGGCCTTTACATCACTCTTCAGCTTGTTAACTCGACTTTGTGCTGTGTTTAAAGTGTCCAGCATGGACGTCTGTAGCACGTAATCAGGTCCCGTGTGATTGGTGAGCTGTGTAATCACACCGGCATCCATGATGCGTTTATGTTGCGTCTGAAAGAGGTTTCTTTTATACGCCCAAAGCTGAGCACTTTCTTAAAAGTCTGCGTTGCTGCATGGGAGAGTTGTTGAGAACATGATGCCAGGTTTCTTCTGCGCGACTCGGTGTGTGCAGAGATGCAGCCCTTTAGCCACGCTGGACTTCCTGAGATGAAAAATTCTTGAACACCCTCAACCCTATCAGACCAGACATGTCTCTTTGATTAGTAGAAGAAGCGAGAGTGTTGCTTATTTGTTGTCACGGGGGGGGGGGGGGCGTTTCTACCAGAAGAGTCCGATTGCGAATGTAAACGGCCTTGTATGAGGTTCTCTATTTAGGGCAAACGCTCTCCTCAACTATAAATGTTTAAAAATATAGGCCATGCTCCCTCCTGGCAGCTGCCACGCATTTTCTGCTCCTGTCTCCAGGGTCAGCTATCCCCGAGTTCCTTTCTCGGAGAAACTGATTCCGGGTTCCTAACCCGTGAGCTTTTCTGTCAGCAAATACTGCGTTAAACTGTGCTGGGAAATGTGTCAAAGTGCAATGCAATTTCATGCCTGTTACCCGTTTTCCTATTGGCTCGTGCGCCGGCGCTTTGCCCTAGCAACAAAAGTGGGTTATTTGCATACGCTTTCCCGATTGGCTCCCGCTCCGGCGCGACAGCCAATCGCGCGTCATCTTCCTGGTGGTAGGCTATGCTAATGAGGCACTGTTGCTGGGGGTTGAGAGGCGCCGGTTGCCAGTGTGCTTCTGGTGCATTGTGACTGCCTGGTGAGAGACGGTGATAAATGAGGACTTAATGATCTGCACAATTCCCTCTCACTGCAGACACGTTCAACGTTTCAAAACGCCGCTCTTGCCGACGTTCGCCAGAATGTGTGGCTATGTTAAATCAAGCACGCTGAATCAGATTGCTACAGACCCCAACAACAGGCAGTCGATGGACTTCCTTGCCTGGAGTGCTTGTTTTTGTTTCATTGTTTTGCTTCGTGTGATTTTCTTGCTGAATCCCCGGTGCTCAGCTGAAATGCAGACACGCGCACGCACAAGGCCCGTTTAGGTCCGTTCTCACTCGAAACATTCTTCGGGTTTTAGTAAAAGCGTTATGCTCATCGGTTTTGCACCCTCGCGCCGTATTGTAAGGTTTATAAAAGAGACAAAACGGATATCAACTCTGATTCCTAGATGATTAATAACGCACTGCTGGTGTGTGTGTGTGTGCACGCCATCTCGTTTGTCTGATACAGTGTGCTTCAATAATGTAATACTGTAGGGATTCTGGAGGATGGTTTTAGCCATGGGCGTGTGTGTGTGTTGGAGAGATGGGAAGTGTAGTTCTGTAGCAACACTGGAAGAATGTGTGTTCCAAGTATAGATCCTATGGTACTGTCGTTGAGCTCTTCGGTTCGGAGAGTGATGGAGAACCAGCTGAGTCATACACACACACACACACACTTGCACATCGCTCCAGTTGCGCTGGCTCTCTGGCTCGTGTTATACAATGGCACCTGGCAGAAGAGTGTGAGGCTGAGTGTGTGTGAGAGATGGGAGTTCTGTTGTAGAAGCTACTGTTTATGCTCCTCATATGGACCGTCAGCCTACCAATAATGCCTATTATCCAACCGTGTGTGTGTTCAATAATTCCTAACATTTAGATGTTTAGATTTAGGTGCTAAACATGCAGGAATGTGTCCTTGCCTCCAATTTTATGGAAGGAAATGTCCCATTTTAAAGATGTGTGTATATATATATATATATATATATATATATATATATATACTCCATGTTGCGTTCTGTATAGGCTGCATGTACGTATAATCTCGGAAGCTTTTTTGGGATATCAGTAGCAAAACATTAAATCAATAGGCCTGGAAGGTTTTTTTAAAAAGTCTCAACTTCTTTTTCAGTGCTTTAACCAAAGCACTTGTTTGAATTGTGAAGCAATACCAATTTGTTTTCGGGAGTCCTATAGGTCTAATTCTCACCAATTGATTCTGACAGCAACAAAAAATTGACGCAACATCGCTTGAGCAACATGCTGGATATCATCATGTGATTATTTTATGTGTCCACTAACAAAAATACTTCGGTTATGGTTCCATGAGCTCAGAAAAGTTTGACCAAGCAGCACATAAACTTTTGGTTAAACTGCAGGCTGGCTTATATCAGTATTCCTGATTTGCAAGTCGGAAATCTTTTCCGTAATCATTTGCAATTTCGCGCTGTTGTTATTTCCATAAACGTATCAATATTTGAGAATTTTGTGTTGTGAATTATTGTATCGGCGTCTCTGAAGCGGACTGAGACACATAGTACAGCGTCTCAATGCCGTTATTCTGGCTATGAGCACTCGTAGGATGCGCGTCTAATCAAATGACATGATCTACCTGTTGTATAATGTTGAGCTTGAGTAAGATGGGTGACACAATTTGTATTTATTTATTTATTTTTCAACTAAAGGCGGCTAATTAACAAGTGCTAGTTGTGCCACAAATCATTTCAGAAAAATGACTGGAAAGATTTTCAGACGGGATTACGCTCCGTGTATAGGCACGACCAAGACGCCTTTTCGTGAGGTCTATAAGGGCGCCTTCACACATGCAGCGTTTGGTCTGTTTGAATCGAACCCTGATTTGTTAAGGCAGGTGTGAACGCAGCAAACGCACACAGGTCCGAAAGTGCCTGGGTACGGTGGTCTCGGCTCGGTTCCAAGCGAACTCTAGCGCGGTTCGATTGCAGTTGGAAAGCGATTCGACTCTGAATCGACTTGCAGGAAGTGAACCAAACATGCTGAGTATTATGGGTTGCAGGCAGCATTATTCTACATTTATTTATTTATTTATTTATTTTTGAACGCGAGCTGCTAAACTAACCCGCGAGGCGAGAACTGAGCCAGAGGCCCGAGCTGAAGTGCTGCAGATCTCCGTGGGCCGACCGATTTGGTGGTGGGGGGGCACTGGATATGGGATACAAAATGTCTTTAAACTAGTTAGTTATATAATTATGTAATAATTTATTCAGCATTGCCTTCGCGTTCTCCGTGCTCAGGGCGTTTTTCTGTGATTTCTATGCCAAAGACTAAGGAATTTGTCCACGCCCACTTGCCAGAGATTTGCTTACTTTTTTCCGTCGCTGTATTTCTGACCAACGTTTTACGAGTACGTCTTCAGCCCCGTCCCCTCCTACACACTCCTCGGGCAATATGTGAGAGTCGATCTCAGATTTCTGGAAGAAACCTCACATACGAGTTGCTTTAACCCATCAAGGCCAGATTTTACATTCGCATACAGTGCTTTGATGGGTAGCTTTTGTGTGGCCTTAATCACCAGGCATCTCAAGCTGGCATTAAAAAGTTCTTAAAGAGCATTAAATTGAATTCGTTGATACCTGCAGATACCCTAGTGTTATTTTAAAGATCTCTACATGAGATGTGTTAAAGCTGAAGGCGTGTATACACTGTTTCTTAAAACGCTGGAAAATGCTTCTATTGTAAGGCGTAAAAGTATCATGTAATTTCTTATTCATTAATTTCTTATATCACAATGTTTGAGTCATAAGTAAGGTCTTTGGTTTTTTTTCCCCCATTTATAGCTGAAAAGAAACATTTGCCATAATAATAAACAAATGATCTGTAATAATAGAAAATCGTTTGCTTACCTAAGCAATGCTGGCCACTACAAGCTAATAGCATACTACCCCAATACAGTTTGCCCACCTTTGTATATACTGGAGGTGCCAATAATAAATAGACAGAAAGAGCATTTCTATTAAGTTAAAGTGGAAATAACAGTTAATATTCAAATTGGAATAAATAAAAAAATGTTCACAAATGAAAGCTGCAATGCATTATTAGTAAGCTGGATCGTTGCTCTTTTGAATGGAGGCGTCTAAGTGAATAAATTCGTGTTATGCATCTTTTTGAGAGACCTTTTTTCCCCCCCTAAACTCTTTTATTGGGGTTTTGGTGTCGAACACAAGTTAGCTTTAAGAGAAGAAAAAATATATATAAATACAAAATATGTATAAAATCTGTTTTTGAGGGACCGTAGCAAGTGCTGGACGTAATCTGGTGACAAAAGCATGATCGCATGCTGCCATTTTGGTCTGTGCTTTTTTGGATGTGCTGTAACCTGATCTGTGGTTACCGAGGCAGACCCGTTTCGCTAAAGAACATATTAGACGATCCCATCGTTTGGCACGTTGCATAAGACGTTCAATCTTGTTGCAATGTTGCGTGTCTTTGGTCTGTTCCAAGCGAGGAGTAATAAGAGACGAGGGCAATGGCAGCCCCCCCATCTACTGTAAATTATACCTCCAGAGGGCACTAACTGGGTTTTATGTCCCTTGTTTGGGTCACCGCAAGTTCACATTGTGTTGGGAGTAGGAAGGAAAACCTGAAACTGGTGGCCTTCAGTTGAGAACCTCCATCTTACGGCTCTGGTTGTACTTGGGGCTTAGAGCTCTGGTTGTACTTAGGGCTTAGAGCTCTGGTTGTACTTAGGGCTTAGGGCTCTGGCTGTACTTGGGGCTTAGGGCTCTGGCTGTGCTTAGGGCTCTGGCTGTACTTGGGGCTTAGGGCTCTGGTTGTATCTTAAAGTTAATAAAGGGGGGGGGGACAAATATGCCAACTTTGTCTGCCCCTTTTATTAATTTATTTACTTATTTATTTATTGTATGCCTCTGTTTGAGTAATGACACGCTGGTGGTGTCTGAGTGGGTGTGTCCATGTGTAATGTTAATGTAATACGGTTATTAATACTTAACATCATTGTACAAAATTGACGTCGTTCTTCTTTGCGTCTTATGAATTTATTTTACCTGATTCTGTCTGTAACGTGTGTGTGTTTCGTGTCTTTGCAGGAGGAGAGACCTCAGCATGCAAACCCTCGTCTGTTCGGCTTGCTCCCTCGTTTTCGTTCAATGCGGCAGATGTGCAGATGGCTGCGCAGACGCCCCATTCTCACCCGCCATTCAGTGACGGCCACCAGGCAAGCGCTGACGCGCCGGCCCCCGTGCTGCCCTACGGCCCACAGGCCCCGCAGCTCAACACCACCCAGGTACACACACACACCACTCCTATACACCCACCCACAGTTACCCCATCCTACACTTAAACTTCACTCCTTTAATTCCACGCACACTTGTTTCTTGATAACATGATAACGGTGTCTATTGTTGTGTTTCATCAGGTGACTGCTGATGTGGTGATGTTACAAAGGCGGATCCCCCAGTGCTTTCGGGATCCGTCCACAGCTCCCTTAAGAAAGCTCTCCATTGAATTGATCAAAACTTACAAACACATCAATGAGGTGAGGGCACTGTCCATATATAATATATCTATATATATATATACACACAGTGCTGTGTAAAAGTCTTCGGCACATGTAAAGAAATTCTGTATAGCAAAGATGCTTTCAAAAATACTGAATTCGAAATCATTTAAAAATTCCAGTATATAAGCAGTAAACAGTAAAAAAAAAAAAAAAAACCTTAAACCGATTCAGTATTTGGTGTGACCAGCCTTTGCCTTTAAAACTGCATCAGTTTACAGGTGTGCCTCAGGACTGGGATCCCGCGGGACCCAACAAAAAAAAGTATGGACACAAGTTCGGTACCCTTTTTACACCAGAACCGGCGCGGCACGGAGCTTTTCATTCCACACCGGGTGCTGCTCGCGCGCGTACACAAGCACACGGGGCGTGGAGCATTCATTTCTGTGTTTTCATTCACGGGCTTAGTAAATATAACGTGCAAATATCTTTTCTGAGCGTCGGTTTATTATAAACATGCACCGGCACTGTGTACGATCACATCAAGTCCGTTAATCCAGTGAGCTTTTCACTCCTGCGCGCCGTGGCAGTTAGAACTTTCACAAAGTTTTTGAATTTTAATTAATTAATATTGCGGGTGGTTACAAACAGAAATGACTGCGGGAGCTGGTGGGATTGGTCAGAATTTCTGTGGGAGTGGTGAAAAAAAACAGTCCCGCACACACACCTCTATATAAGTCCACTGTTGTGCAGTTTTATAAGGAAATCAGCTGGTAGGTTGTTCCAAGCATCTTGTAGAACTTGACACGGTTCTTCTACAGAACTTTGGTTCTCGCTGGCTTCTGCCTCTGCAAGTAAAATCCCAGAACAGCCTTGATTTTATGTTTATAATCTGAAAAGTGGCCGTAGTACGTCACTTTATTTAACGACAAACGAAATTCTCTATAAAAACAAAAAAAATTTGAAGGCATAAAATAGAAATCAAAAGTTTTAGGGTGCTTAACTTTTGCACAGTACTGTGTGTGTGTGTTAGGTGGGTTTGTTTTATAGAAAAAAAAAAAAAAAAAAAGTCAAAGCATTGTACAAATTGCCGATATCTTTATTCCCATCCTTAAGGTTTACTATGCAAAAAAGAAGCGGCGGCACCAACAGGGCCAAGGCGAAGACTCCAGTAATAAGAAGGAGAGGAAGATCTACAATGACGGCTATGACGATGACAACTTCGACTACATCGTTAAAAATGGCGAGAAATGGTTGGATCGCTATGAAATTGATTCATTAATAGGCAAAGGGTCCTTCGGACAGGTGGGTCCGAGTTATTCGGCTTTCTTCAAAATCCTTACAGACTGTACACGCAATAAATAAATAAATAGGCAAGAATCACGAACAATTCGGTCGTGATTGGACAATTTCGCACGTTGTCTGACGTTGTATTTGTGTCCCTCTGCTGGCAGGTTGTGAAGGCCTACGACCGCTTGGAGCAGGAGTGGGTTGCCATTAAGATCATAAAGAATAAAAAGGCTTTTCTGAACCAAGCACAGATTGAAGTCCGGCTCCTGGAGCTTATGAACAAGCATGATACGGAGATGAAGTACTACATAGGTAATGAATGGTTCTATCACGGCTGTGATCACAAATGTGCAGGTGACTGTACTGTACTCGGCCTACGGGTTTTATTTTAGGCAAAAGTATAGCAACCTCGGTAATCCTTTTTGAAGGCTGTTGGTGCCATCTAGTGTTTGTGCTGAATTTCTAACGTGCTCGTGCACAAAACGGGCTGCTCACTGAATGTTATGCAGAAATATTGCATTATTTTTATTTATAAACCCATTTGAGATTTTGAGATGACACAAAGATGTGGAAATATATAGAACTGAACAATTGTTGGAATTCTGGTGCGCGTATAATATTCACGCTCCTAATATTGACCTCCAGACCCCCTCATCTTGTTCCACGTTCTTAGTTCACCTAAAGCGTCACTTCATGTTTCGGAACCACCTGTGTCTGGTGTTCGAGATGCTGTCCTACAACTTGTACGACCTGCTTCGTAACACAAATTTCCGTGGCGTATCCCTGAACCTGACGCGGAAGTTTGCACAGCAGCTGTGCACGGCGCTGCTCTTCCTGGCCACGCCCGAGCTCAGCATCATCCACTGTGACCTCAAGCCCGAGAACATCCTGCTCTGCAACCCCAAGCGATCGGCCATCAAGATCGTGGACTTCGGCAGCTCCTGCCAACTCGGACAACGGGTATGTAGGCGCTGTCTGAGATTATTTTGATTCCTTGCTGCTTTTGTTTATTCATTTGCTTCGCGTGGACAATCAGAATTAAGAAGGTACGGATGAAAGTACAGGGACGGCGGCCGGGACAAAAAAATGGCGGCAGTTTTAAAATGTTTTCCAGTTTATTTGTTCTGATTTTAAGTTTTGTTTTTCTTCCCTCTCTTAAAACCTCAGATATACCAATACATTCAGAGCCGCTTCTACCGCTCCCCTGAGGTGCTGCTGGGCATGCCGTATGACCTGGCTATAGACATGTGGTCACTGGGCTGCATTCTGGTGGAGATGCACACTGGAGAGCCTCTGTTCAGCGGCGCCAATGAGGTACGCTTCATTCGAATGTGCCTGTAGAAGGCTGTGTGTCCTCGTTACTTAGCGCGACTACAATTACAAATACTATTATTTCATTCGCGTCTGTAATCCTGTGTTAACTTCCAGTGCGAGAGGTTTTATTATTTATTTATTTATTTTTCTTTCTTTGTTCTCTTCTCAATCTACTCTCTATCCACCGCACACGATTACAAGCCAACACGTTTCTGCTCTTTTCTTAGCACCGGGGGAAACGTGTTGAAGCGATTTGTCCGTAGTAATCACACACACATGCATGCTACAGATTACACACTACACACACACACTACATTTCTGTACTCGTGGTGATGACTTGATTCGTCCAGCGCTACACCTATATTATGTTATTGTCACTACTGTTTTCATGTAACTGCACCTCTTTTTTTTTTTTGTGCATTTATTAGCGAAGAATGTCATCTTGGGGGGGGGGGGGGGGGTACAGTTTTTTATAACTGAGGGTTTTAAATCGGTTCTTGGCAATAGACTTGCGTGTTTTAGGGACTGACCAGGTTCCGCCCCCTTAAACTT
>JAOUQW010000009.1:6641797-6653657 GCA_028565825.1 Olivaichthys viedmensis
TCATGGCTGACCCTGTGCTCTGACCCCAGCTTACCAACATGCTGGGATATGCGAAGAATGAATTTCACTGTACTGTATTTGTATATTTGACAATAAAAGTAGCATTCTATTCTATTCTGTTATTGCTGACATATATGGCCCTTTGTCATCTTGATGTAATGCCACTAGCAGAGGCTGCAGAGAGGGACTTTTTTTTCTTTTTTCTGTGAAATGGTGGATAAGAGAGTTTGCTTCTGATGTTCGGTCAGATTCAGGAGTTAAGCATCTAGATCTTCTATGTCTTCATATTTGGCATTTTTTTCTGCATTCTGTCAACACTGTGGATGTGCTTTTCCATGATATTGACATTTTCCTTCAAACTTTTTGTCTTTTTTCTTGACAGCTTGGTTATTGTGAGGCCTCTGAGTTTCAGACTTGAATTTCTGTTTTGCTTCTGCTGGCAGTACTGATATGATTAGCTCAGCCTTCATGATTCATTCTAAAAGTCTTACTGACAAAATGCAGCAAAACCCTCAAAACGCATAACTTTACTCAGAGTAAAGTTAATTCTCACAGTCAAGATAGTTTTCCATTTAACATGCACACACATAAGAGTATGTTATGGCTATAAGTCAAAACCGCCACTTCCATAAAAAGATAGAGATGTGTTAAAACGCAAACAAGTGCATCAGCAAATGTCACCACTTGTAAATTGCAGCACAACAGTTTTGAGTAGCAGCACAATATCACTATGAGGCGGAATCAAACGAATATATAATACAAAATATGTACATACAGTCAACTCCAGAATTATTGAAACTCTTCAGGAGTATGAGCAAAAATGAGTGTATAAAATAAACATTACACACATTTTCTCTCAAAAACATATGGGGCAAAAGCATTGACAACCCTAAAGTATATCATCGCTGTCCAATGAAAAACACGTATCTCCAAAATTCCAATTTTTCAGGAACACGAAAAAACACTTTTTCATATCATTAATCATACACAAGAAATCCAAAATTGACTGTGGGATTTGTCAGATTTTCATCTGTCATTTAGATGTTAACTGCTGTGGGGTAGATGGAGGTTTTTGCCTACATTCTATATATGATAAAAAGTAAAAAACGCAAAAAGTGGCGACACATGTTTTTCATTGGACAATATTTAAAATATTTGCCAGTTTATTTAAAAAAAATGTTAGACAATAGTTTGCAGGGGAAAAAAACTTTTCATGTTTGAAAAACATATTGTTAAAAAAACTATAGAGTCTCCATATGTTTAGGCTCTAAATATCACACATTACATATACATACATTTTATATTTTCATTTTTGCTTATTTTAATTAGGCAATTAAATGGCAATAATACTGGAGTTACATGCTATCAAAATGTTGTATTAATTTATATTATACTCAAGTCTTTTTCTAACCGCTCTTAAGCCAATTTACACAATTTTACCTCGAATGTAGTCAACACATGTTTGCTTCTTTAGTTTTATGTTTTAAAATGGCTTTAAAACTACTGTTTTACCTACATGGCATACCTTTGTCCATTTTTACAGATAACAGTATGTCATACATTGTCAGAAACCAAATAAGCAAGTCTAATTGAGATTACTTTTAGGTTTGAGGCCAGTGTATGATGATTTAGGCAAGCTTCACGCTATAATCTTTCTTCACTGGTTAGCAACATTGGCCTCATTGTTCCAGTCTATTGATTTGTATATTTTAACCCTGCAACTCACCAAGGCTGAGTTTATTCAAGATGAAATAATGTCACAGGGGCCCCAAACCTAGATGATCTTGTCTCATCCGTCATCAGTAAGCCGTCAGAGGCTGGGAATCACAGTGGACTGACAGCGTGGCTCACCTTGGATACTCATGAATCTTCTTCAGTTGCAGATTGAAAATGTTCTTGAACTGGGTCTTGTCTTTTGCAGCTTCAGGGTTCACTCACTGATCGTTAGATTGTAATGTATATAATCTACATCTATACATTAACAGACCACAGCACACTTTATTCAGCAGACCAAGATGTTACAGCATGAAGTACCTTATACGTTACACAAGGGAATGATCCTGAACACAGCTATTTATCCGCACCTAAGCGTCACTTTATCAGAAGAAAATCACTGTCCGGTAGATGGGTACCAGTAAAACCAGCAACTCTAAACAACTCGGGATGGAAAAGGTGTCAGAGGTTAAAACATGACAGGCACCATATATTATTTGAATGAGCATTCTAACAAACCACATTTTTTAAATTATGTTCTGTGAGCAGTCTAACCAATCTCAGATGTTCCAGATTTTCTGTGGGTGCTTTGATAAATCATGGCATTAGCACGATAAAAAAAAAAGGTAAAATGCAGTTCAATCACAGGTTCACCCCAATTTGTTTTAATATATTGCAAGGCATAATACATAGCAATATAATTGCAATGTGCTATTTTTGTCCATATCGTGCAGCCCTAACAGGCATATATTCACATACATGATACAGATTCATACCGCCCAACAGTATGCATGCATCACTTTAACTGTAACGTACATCTAAGCTATAACAGTTGATATTCCAGATATTTCTGTTAGATATGTGGTTTTAGCATTTATCTCTTTCTATGTGTGTGTGTCTGTGAGTTAGCAGCATGCACTTCTTTAAACATAGTGTAATATTAGGGTTCTTTCAGGGCTCCTTCAGCTGCTATGGAAAACATCAGTCTGATGTAACTGTCTTACTTTTGTAACAAACCATCACAATCCAGCACACCCTTATTGATGCACTGCATTCGCTCTTTTAAGGCCCAGCCACTGGGTTGGGTTGTGATCTGTGGTGCTACATGGTACAGCACTCTGCTTATTCTTTTATAAGCAAAGATACGGTTTTATACACAAAGATTACTTACAAGGATAGAGCCTTAGAGCATTGCTTAAAATAGAATAAGAGTAAGAGAGAGAAAGAAAACATTAAGCCTTCTCACACATATCAATTAGTAATGTATTTAACTTTGTACAACAATAATAATAATAATAATGGTGATGGTGATGATGATGATGATGATGATGTGCATGGTGCTGGGCTGTTTAGATAACAGACTTGTGTAACATCAGTGGGTTTTCCTGCCACTCACACATGCGCTCTCTCACTTCTAACACCATCTCTATAGCAACCACTCTTACAAACCACTCAAAATAGAATCACAGTTGCTGGAAAAGCAGAAATTTCGACTGATTGTTCCAACCAAACATGCAAAAATCCATCATGTTCAGCCTTTATTTAGTTCCCCAGTCAAGTGCTTGTGATGATCGCCGTGCTGAATAAAAGCCCTGGGGCAAAGAGGGTCATCTTTGTTCTTGATTAATGAATGTATTGGTTGGGGTTTCCGACACTGGCTGCATAATGAGCTCTAAAAATATACCAGCAATAAAGATAATTATTTTCCCATCAATTATGAAAACTGTCTGAAAGAAAGCTTGGGTCTGACCTCAATGCCCTTTGCCATGGTCTTTTTCCAGAGAGAGAGAGAGAGAGAGAGAGAGAGAGAGAGAGAGAGAGAGAGAGAGAGAGAGAGAGATAAAAGCAGAGGACTGATAGGAATAACAGCTGTCCATGAAGTCTAAAAACAGCTGCAAGGACACATAGGAGCAGAAGCATGCCCACACACACACACACACACACACACGCTACAGATATTTGAACAATTCCTTTTTGCAGCTCATAACACACAGAAGAGAAAGGATTATCTAGCAGTAAAACGTGGCTTTGTGTGTTCTATTCTACTTTTACAGTAATTAAACTGTAGCTTCTTCTACTGTTCAAAGTCAATTTACAGTAAGATCTATAGTTGGGACAATTTTTCATGTCGCTCATGTGCAGCACAATTATTCTTTTTATTTGTCAGAAAAATTCTTGCAGTGTTATCAATTATAAATAATTAAATTACCACTCGGGTATCTATTATCTCTCCCTCTCTGACACAAACCAATCAAATGCAGACAAATACATAAAAGAACAATGCAGGAAAAGGGTTGAATTTACAGACAGTAGGTCCTTCCTGTCTCTTCTACAACCTTCTGTTTCATTCGTTATACTTTCAAAAGCTCAAAAATGCTGGAACACACACAGGGCAGGTTTATCTGAGTGTTCCATGTGGCTGTGTGTGTGTGGCTGTGCTGAATATTCTTAAATCCTGTAGGAGTGACCCACTTGAATTATTCTTGCCTCACTGCCTCACGCAAGCAACTGCAGCCTCACTCCTCTAAAAAAGGAAGCTGAAACTCTGCCCCCGCCACACAACCTCAAATTCTACCACCTAACTATCTAAAAACTATAAGCCCTAGAACCTCAAACCATATCCTACCACACGGCATTAAACTTTGCCCACTAGCAATCGCAAACCAGGCTCTCCACAACCTCAAACTGTACTGCCCAACAACCTTAAACTTCTACCCCTACAACCTCGACAACATCAAACTCGATACTTAAACTCTATTGTATATGCGACCTCAGTGTCCCCAGACAACGTCAAACACTGTTCCCACATAACATTCCCCAATCTCCAACTGTCCCCCTCCCATACACTCCCTGCCAGTCTCAAACTCGGACCACACACAGTCTCATTTCATCTCTCACAGTAGGTTTCTCATTTCTCCAGCTCATTTGCTCAGCCCCTGCATACGGCACATTAAAATCACTATCCCAATGACAGCCTGCGATTTCTCCGTCAGCTGCTGATCATTCCATATTCTTTCATTTACTCCCTGAGGGAATGCTTTGCCTCACCTGCAGTTCACAGCTTGGGCAGCTGCGGCCTCAGAATTGTGGCTAATGAAGGATCATCTGCATTTCGCGCGCCAGCACAGCTCGGCTGGCTAAAATCCTCATAAAATAGCAATCTGCAACAATTACCCCGAAAATCTGAGGTAGCCAAAAGCTCTCGCGTTCAATTAGCCTGGCCTCTGCTGCCCAGAGAATAACCTGTGTTCAATTTTGAATGAACTGTGTTGTATCTGGCAGCTAAATCAAGCATGTGGAAGAAATCTGGAGAGAGTTCTGCTGGCTGTAGACGTGGTAAGACTCCTAAAAGGCTCAGAGGAATACAACCACATTGTTCTAGCACAGTGCTTAACTCACCGGCTAGCATTTTTGCTCTCATTTTGAAGCACTGTTGGCCATGCTCCAAAGTCCCTCCTGGACTGGCTACGACCTTACAAGTTAAGATCTATGAGAGTCAGGATTAATGCTTATACTCCTGTTTAAACATCCTTGTTCATCCTGAAATGATATATGACAATGTGAGAGATTCAGGAAGAGCCTACTCTATATTTCTACGTCTAAACTATGATTTATTATTATTATATTTTTATGCCTACTATTTCCTCATCTTTCTCCACACCAACCATCCTTCAAATTCCACCTCAACACACTGACTGTGTTCTTTTCTTTTTTTAAATTTATTTATTTTTTAGACATTTTGTGTCAAGCATTAACCACTCTTACAATTCTACCATGCAAGATGGCACCCCAACTGTGGTGGGGTGAAATTTGATGAACTATTCAAGCTGTCCCCATGAGTAATATTTGCAAGATATTTTTGTGTATTTCATAGGCTTTAACCCAAAACGAATGGATATTTCCCCAACTGTTCGTACATACCTCAAATCGTTAGCGACCCAGCACTAGTAATGCTAATAATGGGCATTCTGTATTACTTCCAATACACATGACACAGTTTAGGCTTGACCATCCCTACAGGGTACTACTGTGGTTTACAGGGTGCGTGGTATTTGAATGGCAGTAGACTATCACTTTAATTTAAGACAGGGCTGTATGTTAAGCTTTTGAACCAGTAGTACTTGTGCTATAAAAGTTTTTCATTGAGATAAAAAAAAGTCCATAATAGTACTTCTAAAAAGTGTTAATCCCTAAAAGTGGCACAATTTGCCAGTTTAACTGTAAAAAGCACAAGGACAGAATTTAGGTTTGAATTTCAATGTTCATTTTGTGCAATGTACAGATAATTGATAACTTTAAAAATAATATATATATTTTTTCTTTTACAGATTTTTGCCTGATTATTTTGATTATTTGGTGCCTGCCTCCCGACACCACGAGTAAAAAATAAATAAATCAACTTTCGTTCATAAATTAGCCAGGGGAAATCCATTAGCGGCTCAGGAATATCTCTTAATGCAACATTTAATAATAGCATTAGTGCTTTTCCTAACCTTTATACCTTGCTAGTATTATTTATGGTCTTTCTCATGTGTTCTTCTTCTTCAAGGCTTCTCATCTCAATTCTCTATTACAGAAAAAAACGCTTCAATTTGTGAGCATTACAAGCACTGACTGTGACATAAAAGTTAATTTCCAACTTAGCTTTCTTTACATTTTGCACAACTACACTTGAGGAGCAGCTTGGGCAGATGGGAAATGTTACTTGGTATTGCATACACCAAGTAGTAATAATAGTTCACAAATGACATAAATGACTACAAAAACCATGAGCACTAGAACTTGAAAACATTCGGATAGAGATTCAGATGTGAGCTATTTTCTTAGGACAGGATGATTTTCTCCAAGCACATGTGACAATATTGTCTCACAACTCATCCCTGGAAGAAATCAGGCATCCTGTTAATAGCCATTGTTGGGCCAGGGATACAGTTTCTTGTTCATCCTGGGGCTGTTTAATGAAGTAAATTGCTTTCAGAAAAGGGATTAGGTAAATGTCATTTGAGGACTCCTGTATGTGTAAATAATCTTTGTGTTTTTTAGCACATATGAAAAGCTATAAATGAATTAGTTTAGTCACACTCTACTGCTTATATATAAAATGGGTATCATGACAAGATGGAAATAATAAACTTGTTTTAATTGGATTTATAGCACACAACCCATACACCCACTCTGGAAGATTTGTGAGTGAGTAAGTAAGTGTATGTTTTGAACCCTCTGTGTGCTGTATATGGTGCAGCCTGGTGTCTTTTAATGGCACTGACTTTCCTTCCCATTTAATCAGTAGAATCTTTCTCTCTAGCACGCCATCTCACCCAGCCAGACGCACTTTATTCAGTTGCTAATGAAAGATCATCTCATTTACCCCATTTACCTCACACAGGTCTTCAATCGCCCTTGGATGCACAGCTGACAAATGCATGACGTAGGATTATCAATAAAACACACAAGGGGCAAAAACATAATTTCATAGACATACATGCAGATGCTTTTCCTAACCTTTATATGTATGGGACTTTCATATGTACACAAAAGCTCTCATTTTCTTTTTAAAACCTATGAATCTTATCTCATTTGATGAAAAATGTGTCTGTTCCTACCTGTGGCCTCCACCATGCCTTCCAGAATCACCACGATCTCCAGCTCTTCCTTAGCTAGGTTGGCTTTGGAGATCTCCCAGAAGGGGCTATGCTGGTTGATCTCGTGGCAGATGATGAGTGGGGACACGAGGAAGAGGCGGTCGTCGCCCGTGTCATAGCCCACATTCATGTCCGTTTGGTTGAGGGGGATGAACTCCCCCTCCTTCGTCTGTTTGGACTTGATCATCTTGGCTCGGATTGAGGCCTCGACGATGTGTGAGTTCCTCAGGTCGCCAACGCGGAACATCAGGCAGAGGCGCCCGTCGCGCATTGAGATGACAGCGTTGGTGGAGAACACCAATGTCTCTGCACGCTTCTTGGGCTGTGAGATCTTCACAAACATGCATCCCACCATGAAGGCATTCACAATGGAGCCCAGTACTGACTGCACTAGCAGGAGCACGATGCCCTCGGGGCACTTGTCTGTGATCACCCGGTACCCATAGCCAATAGTAGTCTCCGTCTCAATGGAGAACAGGAAAGCCGAGACGAAGCCCTCCAGGTTGTTGACGCACGGTGTCCATGTATTGTCACCTATGTGCTCCAGGTCCCCTCGTGCATAGGCGATCAGCCACCACATGAAGCCGAAGAAGAGCCACGTAACCGTATAGACCAGCACAAAAATGAAGAGGTTGAACCGCCACTTCAGGTCCACCAGCGTGGTAAAGATGTCTGTGAAGTAGCGGTAGGTCTCGCGGACGTTGCCGTGGTGCACGTTGCATTTGCCGTCCTTGCGCACATAACGCTGGATCTTGCGCTTGGCTCGCTCGCTGTCCTGAAGCTGCTTGGGCACGTAGTCTCGTGTCTGCTTGGGCAGTCGCGGCTGTGTCACTGTGACGGGGCTCTCCACATCCTGCTCCATTTGGCCTTCTGGAAGGATCTGAGCCTAGAGGTGAGATACATGATATAAGATAACACTACATTTACTGCAGTTTGGATTATTAGCTAATTATACTCATATTTACAAAGCAAGTAGTGATAGAGGTGGTTTCCACAATGAGATGTTTAAAAGACATGAAAAAGCACCTTTGACTTGTCATCAGGATTTCGTCCAGAGTGAATTTTTTAAATACGTTAAGACGTAGAAAAAAAGACATGAAAGACAAACTTTATATGGACCAAAAAAGTGGTATATTTAGGGGCTAAACTAAGATGGACCAGGACTAACCAAAATTGACCATGACAAGACGGGCGTCTCTGGTCAGTCAGTGCTCACTGGGTCTGCTCACTTTTTAACAGCTAAATTCTGTATCTCCCCTTTGAGTGTCCTAATTTTCTTTTTACCCAGCCCCTATTTTGACTGCGTTCTACACCCACAAAAATCACAGATGTGCCACCAAGTTTATGCTGCTGATCGGCGGAAAGGTGGAACAGCGGGAGCACAGGTCATCTCATTAGTCTTTCACACCAATATTGCTCCACTGTGGCTTTAACCCAGCGTTACATACGACACCTTTCCAGGTCTGAGTGTTCCTAACGATCCCTGAATGAGATCGTCACAGCAAGCTCTTTACTAAACAGCAACATAATGATCCTGAGAGAGGTTTTTTTTCTGCTGCTTGGAAGGTAACACAGGCAAAAGCAAGCACTGAAAAACCTTTTGCTTGTAATGTAGAAGAACATGTCATCATAGCAAAAGCACTGTTGTGTTCCATATAAATGTTTTTTATTTCAAAGCTCAAAAAGATAAAAGCACTGCTTAGCAACCCAGAACTTTCGAATCCCAGCTGTTATGTTCCATCTATTGTTTGGAATTCTCAAGAAGGCAACTGATATGATTTTTAATTTATGTCTATTGCATGTCTGACATTTCTCTTTTTCACTGACATTTCAGCATGACCTCATTCTGTCGTTCTGTGCTGGATAATCACTCTCCAATTAACAATGCTGCAACTAAATTCTTTTAAAGGATATATCAGTGATGTTCCGTGGTATTTTCAAGCAGAGATACTATTTCAGAAAAGAATACATTAAGAAATAGTAAAAGACAGATTTTTAGTGATGCCACTGCCCAGCAGCCAGTTGCACCAGTAAAATGTAAGTTCGACAGTAAGTCAGGGTGTAAAGTCTGTCCTAAACCATACATTGAGAGTAGTTACTTTAAAACTAGCTGTGTCTAGAATTTCAGTTGCACTGCAGACGCTTAAAGTAATCATAGATCAAAACTTTGTCGCACAGTGACATTTTTCACCATCACCAGCCAGTAACACCATCAGCAACACCAACTTAAACAGGAAATGCTACTTCTGTTATCTTGAGACGCATTTAAGCAGTTAGCGCCATCTTTCGCAATAAATTATCCATCTCTTGTGTTTACTTTATACTGATATGCGCTTGTTCTGTTCTGCTGCTTTGGCTCTTGTGCAAACAAGTTTATCGGCATTTTAGTAACAAACCAACGCCACCAAAAATAATGAAGCTGCTGCAAACTTAATTTGCATTTGAATACGCTGAATGACAATAATGTAATGTTACATTAACTGTAAAGTTTTTAAAATAATTTGTGATGTATGCTACCTTGCCAATTTAATTTATGACATTTGTGCTCGCCGAGGAAAGAGCTAGATGCGCTGGCAGCTAATATAAAAATAGCTAATTTGTGGTTTATTCTATACTTAATAACTGTATTTCAGTGAGTTGGCCATGTCCGGTAATCATAAACCACGTAAAAAAAAACAAAAAAAAAACTTAAGGAAACATGAAGAAATCATTATCCTTCTCACAAAATACAAAGAAAACAAAATGCAATTATAGTCGGTGCGAATGCTCTTATTACTCTGCACACGGTGCACTTGAACAGGATTACCAACATTTTTCATGGCTGAATTGAACTGAAGATGCCTTGTACAGATGTATGGCCTTTGTTTCAACTCTGTGTCTGTCTACCTAAGGGGAGGACAGTCAAAGCTTACATCATTGACATGAGTCCACGTAAGATCTCTCTTTGTCCCCCAACCCCCCTCCTCACCATTCTGTTCACACAGAGCTGTCAGAGCTGATTCTGTTCCTGCAGACACATGGCCATGAGGCAAAGTGTTGCTGTCTTTCTCTGTTGTGCTTATAGCGACTTTGGTGATTAGTCACACAGAGAGGCGTTTCACTCCTTGACCTTGCAAGCTTATTCAGCATCATTGGTACCGAAATCCACGAATTCTGCAAAACCCTTTAAGCATTAACAGGCAGTATTCTACAGGAGCAGGTAAGAAATGTTCCTGCCTGGACGGCTACAGCATGGACAGAGCCCCATCAGTGACACTTCATTTTATATAGCACTAATACAGTGTAAGAAGCAGTGCAACTACACATACCAACTGGGGAATAGTAACAGTAGTTACAATGTACTAAAACAGTTACGAATAGTTCATAGATCAAAGCCTTTGACTAACAGTAATAATAAAAATATGACAGTACAGCGATTTAATTACATCAAAAAACTAATTGAGAATGAACATTGTGTTTACTGACTACATCAATTTATATGTAAACATATGATTCAGAATTCTAATGGTTAATCGAGATCACCTCAAATAATCCTGATCAGCTCAAATAACTGTGATTAGAGGATTATGTAATAATTGTGACAAGCCTAGTTCTAACACTTATTATAATTTAATTTTGTTGTAAATATGACTTTATAAGGAAATGTGGAATTCATTCATGTAGTTACAAATAAGAGACTTCGCAGAATTCAACTGTAGTTACACACATGTAATTATATCATTAGTATTATTCTATATAGTACATTGTAACTACTCCTTATTTATAGGTAGTTACATGGTTTCTTGCACTGTAATAAAGGGCCAACCAAAATAATGTGTGATCACCCTGAACTCATGGAGTGTGATCAACCTCACCTCACACCTGAAAAACAGACAGTCTAGCAAGAGCAAAAGAGTGAAGACTTCAGAGTCATAGAAGGCGTTAAAACTTAAACCCCTCACCCCAATTCCCCAATGTTCTGTTTACATGCAGTACAGAACAAACTGCAACACTTTCCTGTTAAAATACATAGAAACTCGTGGGAATTATGTGTAAGGATACAAACACACACACACACACACACACACACACACATATATATATTGCATCAGCATATTTCCTTATTCAGTTGGGAGAGAGAGAAATAAAAAAGAGAGAAACATACTCTTTATGATTAATTCCTGTGTCACTAGCTAACACAGGCAACATGCATGTAATTAAATTAGCAAAGCATTACTGTGCCATCCACATACAGAAGAAAATTGATCAGGAACCAATTTTTCTGAATATGTCCAACATGTTTTACAGCTCATTAATTCATTATAGATCTTACAGTTCAAGGGCAAAGGAAGAAACATCTTTTCCAGATATACATACATAATATATGTATGTAGGGCAGTGGTGGCTCAGTGGTGAGGGCACTGGACTACTGATCAGAAGGTCGTGGGTTCCTTGAGCAAGGCCCTTAACCCTCCCTGCTCCAGGGGCGCTGTATCATAGCTGCCCCTTCGCTCTGACCCCAGCTT
>JAOUQW010000009.1:6673502-6683754 GCA_028565825.1 Olivaichthys viedmensis
GTATCTGCATGATTTTATGCATTGCGCTGCTGCCACACGATTGGCTGATTAGATAATTGCATGAATGAGAAGGTGTAAAAAAATTTAGTCAAAAAAAATTACGCATGTTGTCTCATCCAAGCACCATGAATTTAGGTTTAGGTTCTGGTGAATTTGATTTGCCTTTATACCTTTTTAATGCAGTGTTAAATGTTGGTATTCTTTTTACTTTACTTATATTTACTAAAATTATTGAGAAATGTAATTTGACTAAATTATCTGCTTTTCATAACTGATTAAATAAAAAAGATTTCTCGGTGGTGGACTCAAGACTTTTGGACCCCACTGTATAATGAAGCACCCTACAAAAGGTCCTCCACTATTTATTCATTTTCATCTGAAATGATTCAATTTGGAACCAAAATGAATTCTGAAAGAAAAACATCTACATGGAGCCTTTTTTTTTTCCAATTATGGTGTCAAAAAAAGTTACACAGTTATCATGGTGCAGGATCTGACTGTGCATTTGACCCCACCAGCTGTGCTGAATACATTGGGGGAAAATTAGCAATGCATGGCTCTGGTTAGTGGAGCATCTACCCCCCACTGCCCTTTCCTCCTTCCTGTGAAGCTTTATAGCCCTGTAGGCATGTACGTGACTGGCAACCTAGATCCAGTAGCTAGAGGATTCATGTGTAAATTCATGTTTAAATGTCCACCATGTTGTCGCATATGTGTGAGGTTCCAATAGTGCAGTGTACAGTGAAGCTCTGATGTTGTATGATTAAACCACATTAAACCGCTGAAGGATAGGTACTTTAATATCTCACACACTCATTGCGAAAAATGAGAGTCGAGAGTGCTTTATTTATTAGCTCCCTCATTTTGTGGCAAGTGCAATTATATTTTATGACTATAAATAGAGCACTTTGCATAGTAAGGGAAAGCTAATAATCCATATGTGTGCATACAAATACATGTACTGTTAAAAAGAGAAATTGGGAAAAAATACAATGAAAAGAGAATATATTGTGAATGTTTTTGTATTTTCCTCAGTGTGTGAAGTGTAACCTCAGTGTGATTTGCAGGGGGCACTTACAGGAGCATTGCCAGTGGATTTTGTGTATGAACTCTGCCTGATTTGACCATGGGTTTTGATTTGCCAATGGGACTTTGTTTGCTTTGTTTTTTTTTACACTTGTGCACCTGTTTAATAAACTTCTGCACATGGAGCCAAACAATTTCACAGAGTTCTCTGTGTTCCAAATCCTATAAAACCTTGGTGAAGCCTGGCTTCAATTGGACCCTACAGCATATTCAAGCATACAATTTAATGATTATCATCTGGCCTTAGGTCATTACTAATTCGAGCCTACATATTGTAAATAAATTCCAAATATAGAGTCTTGAGTATAGTAATTTGCCTTCATTTGCTAAGTTTGCTAACTGTTAAGAATAATTTGGTAGCTAGCTCACATTTTGTGAATGTCAAAATTAAAAGCTTAGTTTCTTTTAAAACATGACAGGCACAACTAATGCTGTCGACCTGATTTTAGATAAATTGATTATCTTACTTAAGAGGAGAAACACAAAATAAAAGAGCAAACCAATGTGGATCATCAATTTATTTCAAAGGACATGGGAGCAAAATTAGATCCTTTTAGATCTCTTCCCTGCTGGAAAAACACAGCTTAAACCATGGATTTGATACTAGTCCAGGCTGGTTTATACTGGTTAGTTCCAGTCTGGTGCTGGTTTAGCTGGTCTGGTTGACTTGCAAAACCTTGCTTCTCAAATCAGTTGAAAAGATGCCATGCTTGTATAACAAACCATTTTCTGCAAAAAGGAAGGCAAACCAAATTTATATTCGACAAACTACAGAATAGATCTGAGTCCTAAATAATTCTTTGCCATTTGCCATGTGCAGGGCCCTAAACCCTCATAGACTCAGCTCTGTTCTTGGATTCCCAGATAGCAGATGATTCTGGGCCAAATATGGTTGATTTTAGTCACCTAAGGCTTATTTATGGGAATAGCAAGGGTAGAAAAGATATGGTGATCATCTAGGTTGAGTGGCATCTGTGTTCTGTCAACCAGTTTGGGATGAGTTTATCACAGTCATTCTAGGGTGGTATATGGGCCAGCACTGGGCAACACTCATTTGCTATCTGGGTAAGACTCTACCTCATTTGTAAGGCACTTTGGATTAAAGTGTATGACGAATAAATGTAGGAATGTAATAAATATAATAAATATACAAGTGGGAGTGTGATTCATCTTGAGATTAGCCTTACTAAAGTGCTGTCAGGTCCCTTCAGACAGCCAGGCGTAGGGCACAGGTGAGGCACCTTGAGCAGTGGGGTGTGTAACACAATAAACAAAGCTCCAGTGACCAGTCAAGATCACGTAAGCTGTGCAGGGTCACTTACTGCTGCTAGACAGCATCAGCAGAAACATCAGCAGCTTCACACACACATATACACACACAGAGACCTATCAAAGGTCTCGGCAGGACACAACACAGCAACAGGTTACTTGCTGTGAAAAAATCAGCAGTTTTCAATCTCTCTGTGCACTTTGGTGCCCATTAAAACTAAACTTTTTTAATTTGTTGCGTAGCCCTGGTGGGCTAGAAAAAAAATCAGTTGCTCATATTGTAAATGGGTGTAGGTTTTAACTGTACACTGCACAGACATGACTGGCTGGTTGATGTCACTGAAAATAAAATTAAACAAGTGACTGAAAACCATTTACAATATGCATGCACTCAGCTGTTAAAAGTTCAAATACATTAACATTGTCAGATATATTTTGGTGGAGTACCGAACACTCAGATCTTGTCTTTGCAAATTAATGTAATAGGAGTGTATGTTTAATAGAAGTAGATTCTATTAATCATTTGACATGAACATGGATCAGGCTTTTGCAACAAAAGTTCTGAAGTACCAGCCTTTAACAGGAGAAATCCGAAGTTTGGGTTTTCATGCAGATTGGTGGTGCTTATTTTTGAAAGTTTGTGGTAGGGAAGCCAAAAAGCTGGCTAAATATTACTCAATCTCTGATGTATTAGGGACCTTGAGCCACTGCCCCTCAAAATGTCTGTGCATGGCCCTGATTACTGAAGTATTATCATCAAGTCATCACCAAGTACAAGAGACAGTGCAGAGCATCTTTTGGAAGTGCCACCTTTGTTAATTTTTCCAATGAACCTCAGTTGACAAGCTATGTCATATTATCGACATTATGTGACTCTGACATACCAGAAGCTAAAAAGTCAGCTGTCATGACGTTTGACATTAGTAACATTAGACAGAACCTGAAAGTTTCATAACACAACCATATGTCAACAAAAATCTGTTATTTGACTCAGATGCTGTCAACTTGAAATCAAAATTGACGAAAGCAGTCTTTATGACAGCTGGCGCCTATTAGTCTAAGCCTTTACGTCGGATTATGTCAGTTGTCAGGAAGGGCTTATGTAGGTATCATGTAGCCCTATGAACACCGCCCTTAAGTAAAGTGTTACCTAGTGTTATCTTGGTTGTCATGGCTAGAACATTTGGTGTCACATGGTGTGTTTTCATCTAAATGTTTCACAAATTTTAGGTGAATAATTTTTTCCATCAACCATTATTGTTCAAATATACCAAAAAGGGAGTAACAAAATAACAATGAAAAGAGCACCAACCAAATTCAACCATGAAAGACTGGAACACACACTCGATGCATCAATATTTATTCGAAAAACCTGTTTCCATCACCCTTTTTTTTCTATTGATATGCAAAGTTTTCCATCTCATCCAAGCCTAAGAACGATTGTTCATTTTACATTTTTTAAATTTCTGTCTTTTCCCTTCAGATTTTCCTATGCGCACATTCAACATTTGCATAACACCAGGTAGATGGAAACCCTACAATAGTGCTATTGTCCTGTGGGTTGCCATGGTGAGTGTACTGTATGGGCTGTCTCTGAGGAACGGAGCATGAACTCCAGATGGCCTTATGCACTATTTTTCAACCAAGCCATCGAGTGACCCTTGACCTCACCTGCCTCCCATAATACAACCAAAAGAATAGTGGGCCACACACACACACACACACACACACTATAGCCACAGTAACCAACTAGCTACACACACCCCTGAGACAAAGGGAGCACAAATGCAAATGCAAATAAATCCAAAAACACAGAGGAAATATGCAGCTTTTGTCACACTCTAAAATACTACATGGTCTAAAAACTAGATTTATGGTTTAGAATTGAGCAGCTACGCATGAGACAGACCACTGGAAAGTGTACTTTCACAATACCAATGCAGAAGCCGCTACAGAGGACAAAGGCAAGAATAATAGGCTAAAATGTATGTCAGTCTTTATTATTCTGTCATTGGCTCTAAGCAGAGAATATGGTCATTCAATAGCAGTCTGGCAGTGTGCACAGGATGAGTGAGAGGAATTGATTGGGCTGTTCAGAGATTTCCCCCCTAAAGATGATGATAATGATGGTGATGTGTGTATGTGGACCATTGAGAACTTTCCCTTCACACACTCATTAATCAGACAACAGAATAACTAACCCAAGAGACACCTAATGGCCTCTATTGAAAATTTGGTATCAGTTTTTCCTTCAGGGGAGGTGAGACACCGGTTCAGATGCAAGTCTGGTGTTTCCCTCCAGACTGCCACATAATAGCAGGCGTGACCCAGACCCTTCAGGCACATGACTGTCAATTAACTATTTTAACACACAAAGGGACTAATCAGATTCCAGACCATTCTACTTAAAGCAATACTGAATTGTTGCTGGAATTGAAATTACGCTTAAGAAATAAATGGCTCAAGCTGTGATGTGTCTTTAAAACAAGTGTGGCTATCCACTGCTAAATAATTGTTGATGTAATTTGATGGATGAACAGGTCCAAACACAGATGAGTTTTGTTCAGTCACCCCATGTTCTCAGACACAGATGGAGTCTGGTGCACACTTCAACTACATTTCATCCATTAATAATGAGTGAATGGAGGGAAAGACAGAAAGAACAAGCTAGAAGGAACAGGGGATGATGAATCAGAAATCAGTTTGAATGTGGAATCAGATCAATTCAGTTTCAGCTCGGGTTTTTGTTCAGATTGAGAGTTATAGATTCCTGTGAAATTATTTGGAGTTTTACAGAAAGGAAGCCATGGTGGAGGTGACCAGTAAAACTAAACACACACCAAAAAGATCTTACAAAAAAAAGAAAAGAAAGAACAGAACTAAGAAAGTCTGGAGCTATCACTGGCAATCATTTAATGTGAGGTTCTCTTGGGATCCTAGCCTGGGACTCTCCCAAGAATTTCAGATTGGTTGGATTTTATCTCAAGGCTTATTCTTGTGTTCTGTAGTGTAGCTAAACAATGAATATAGGTTTTGTGATCCCCTGTGATTTCCCATCCTTTGTATATTGTATATTGTGTGCACTACAGGATGGAAAAGAAGTCATTAAATGTGTGATTTTTTCCTGTTGCTAGGATTTTGAAAGTCCTTTGTTTAAATTTTTGTGTAAGAGCTTGGATTGGAACTGTACACACCTCAACTCATGCACACAAGCACATATTTACAGCTTTGACAGACTCAGCTTGTTGTTCTGTAACCAGAACTCGTGCGCCAACATTTACACCTAAAAAGCACAGATGCAATAGATAGAGATTAGGTTAAAAAAAACTGAAGTATTCCACTAAAACATGAATTTATTGTTTGTTGCATAGCCCTGGTGGGCTAGAAACAGAAGCAGTTGCTTATATTGTAAATGACTGTACACTATTAGACATCCACCTGTTACAGTAATTTACCGATTATTGAAATTAGTCCTCCTGGTATGTTACTGTAGATGCGTATATTTACTGAATTCAAGCTGTATTTATGTTTGACAATAATATAGTTAGAGCTGTTATTTCATTACCATTTATTCTACTGTAGAGATTTATTGTTTTTATATTGCACTTATTTATTTCTGAACAAACATAAGTGGTCACCCTGTAACTCTAAAAATCACAGGTACCCCAAAAGTAACATCAATCTCATCAAGATAAATGTAAAACAGTTCACATCAAGTTTATATTTCAGATTTAGATTTTCAAATTAAAATGTATGAAACAATATTGGGATTTGTCAAACATATGATAGTTATTTTTTGTTACTAAACTTAAAGAAAGGATCCATGTTTGGTTAATTACCATCATTTTAATTATCATTAAAAACCACTTACAGCCACAAGTTATCACAAGCAGAAGGATTAAATTTTTCTGGAGCCTACAGACCACATATCTCAGCCTAGTCTTGGGTAGTATGGAGGACATTACGGGACTTAATGAGAAATAAATAAATGTGGAAATGCATAAATAAATAAATGTGGGACCTAAATGTGGAAATAAATAAATAAATAAATGTGGGACATATATTTATGCATTTCTTGATTTCCAAATTTATTTATTTATGCATTTCTTCCTCCAGTATGCTAATGGTGTAGAGAAAACAATCGTAGAGAAAACAATGTGCTCGATTACTCTTGCCTTGTTTCTGAATCATCTGTGGAAACAGTGTTTGAGGTGCACTGCAGTAGGGTCATGGCAGAGGCTCTGAGCCTCGTTGAGCCACTGTGTTATCTGTGATTTATCAGGAATTAAAGTACATTAAACTTATAGTTTCACCATGTTGGTTGAAAGTTTGTGAAGCGTTACACTCAGTGCCAGGTCAATAAAACCAGCCAGGTCAAAACCAAAACTGAAATATATGCCCCTGTCTAGCACTATTTACTGCTTTCAAAGTGCATTATTATCATTGCCAAATGTATTGTAATATTTAACAGTGCCATACATTATTTAAAGCGGGAGGATTAAAAACGCATACCGTCGTCCTGAAATGGTGTTGTACTATTACAGATATTTATACATAAAGAATATATGAGAAACACAAAACATAATACATTAATAATACATTCATACAGTAATGTACATAGCGAATGTTTAGAAAGAGGTGGGCGGATGAGAGGTGCCAGCTTGCTTGGCCACGGCTGAGAAGTTTAATGATCTTGGGGTCAGTTTTATATCACATTTTGGTATAAGCAGGGCTCGAGGTGAGGGGAGATGCTAGGAAAATGCCCCCGGTGGAAAAAGAAAAGAAAAGTAGAAGACAAAAAACTGCCACCCCCCTTTTCCATCCTGTTTGGATTAATGTCGTTATTCAATATCACTATAATTTTAATTCCATCTATATTTGAGATTTACACATAATGTTTGGGTGGACAAATCATGGTTTCTGCATATCAAACCATAGTAAGGATTGGTGTAAAGAAAGCATGCACATGCAGTGGACCAGGGCTGCCAGATTGGGTCACCTGTATCCAGTTCAGTGACTGTCTAAAACCTTCCCAATTGACTACAGACCACTTTAAGCTGTGGCCAAGTTAAATCTAAACTAAAAAATATCAACCATCATAAGGTTAGGCTATTTACCATACAATGAGATGAGGAATATATTCCAATTTGAGAGGCACGATCTGACAATCCTGGTTAATCCTAAATGCAGTGGAGTATCTTTCGTTTCATCAGGAGCCCTGTTAATGTAAATGTAAATATTTAATTACGCTTTCACATTAATTAGGCTATTACATTAGGTAGCTACTGCCTCAAAATGGGCCTCTCCTTCCTGCCATCGTTTGAATCCAACAAGTGGTTGTTTTGTTTTCAGAATTCGACCACTTTGTATAAGTAATTTTTTATTATCTTTTAATCTAGATAGTTAATATAATGTATGTACAACTCGGACAAACCCCCCAACCCACAGCAGTTTAAAAGTAGTTTGAATGCGGGAAAACTTCGCACCTGGCAACACCTGGTTCAAATACTGTACATTCGATCGTCATGCTGCAGTTGAGTCTGTTCTACACTCCCAACCATAGCTTTATAGATTTAGGTTAGGGTTGCCCACCTCATTAGAATACTGGGGAAAGAAATGCATAAATCAATAAATGTGGAAATAAATAAATACAGAAATAATTAAAGTGGAAATACATGAATGCATAAATAAATAAGACATTTATTGATTTATTTCCACATGTATGCCATACATTTATTGATTTATTTCCACATTTCTGTCCCACATTTATTTATTTATTGATTTATTTCCACATGTATGTCCCACATTTATTGATTTATTTCCACATGTATGTCCCACATTTATTGATTTATTTCCACATGTATGTCCCACATTTATTAATTTATTTCCACATGTATCTCCCATATTTATTGATTTATTTGAGCCTTCATAACTATAACTATTGAGTATCTATATTGGTATAAGTAATCAAGTATATCAAGTGTCAATCCTTTGGGGAAAATAATGATAATGCTAGCTAAAATTAGACACAGTCAGCCCTTTTCTCCTCACTGGTAGCAGCAGGGGAAGATTTGAGCAAGATGTGTGTGTGTGTGTGTGTGTGTGTGTGTGTGTGCTATTGCAGGTCCTGTAGGCTACGTTGTTGTCTGCTTTTTGCGCTTATTTTCGTCCGTTAGGCGTCAGTACAGTAGTTTACTGTTTTAAAAATAAAAATTAAAAAATAAACAGTACTGCAATTTTCAATAAAATGTAATATACTGCAATTTCACAGTGATGTCACATAAAATTCCCTGAAATACTAATTTTCGTATATTACAGTTTAGTATTTTACTGGCAATTTAGTAGTTAGTACCCGTATAAAATATTATGATATTATGATATTATTATGGCTGATTGATGTCATTGCAAATCAAATTAAACAGGTGACTGGAATATTATTCACGATGCGTATGCACTCAACTGTTAAAATGCACAGGTTCAAATATAAGTAAAGTTTAGGTAACGTACCAAATGCCCAGATCTCGTCTCTGTAAATGAAATAAAAAGGTGTGTGTGTGTGCAATAGAAATTGGTTGTTCATTATATGCATGCATGTAAGAGCTGATTTTTGGAAGTCTGGGACATACAAACAGTTGCAATTGTTTTTTTGGAATTTGCAATTCATTATCCAAAGATATTAAACTTTGGAAAAGATGCAGACACGTTAGCAGCACACAGCAAGCCAAACCACTAGTGATGCTTCTTCCTTAGAGATACACATTCATTTTCACATTAACATCCACGCACACACCCCACGCGGCTCATGTCTGCACATGGTGAAGCAGCAAGAGAGTATTTGGAGTGTAATGGAAAAATGTCACCGAGGAGAGGAGCTCAGGAGAGACACTGTACAGAAACCAGTTACGACTAATCCCCACCATCCACCATCTGCCAATCAAAAACACCTTACTTACCACATACAGACACACTGTACACTCCACACATAACCCTCATAGGCACACACTTTATATGCACCTGTGAATACAACCCTACACATCTCACACATATAGACTCCTTACATATTACACAGATTTGACACACTCCTTGCGCACATTGTCATACGCACTCATGGTTCTCTACACACACTCCTACAGAAGATATGCACTAGGATTTGATGCCCTCTGCTGGATCATCACACAGAACAGACAAACTGTATGAAAGAATTAAAAACATTTATAGTGCTTTTCCACCGAACAGAGTGGCACTGCATGTCTCGGGAACAAATCTGAACCCAGGACTATCCGTGTCATGGCCAAGTGTATGTGTTGGTTTCCCATCACATAACGCTACCTGTGAAAGTAGTTCTCTGCATGTTATCTGGTGGTGACTTGTGATAGGCACGAGTACTGAAATACTACTCGAAATTCCAAAAAAAGGATTTTGAAATGAAACCAGGCATATCTAATTTTAGGTTAAAATCTCATGGCGCTGTTGCGTGTATTTCTCAGGGTGAACTATTGAGCATGAGCCCCCTCTCCCCACTTCCCCACTTCCCCCCAACATTAATGACTCTGTGCTTTCTACTGTGGAGTCCCTTCCCTCCAGCAGAAGACTCAGAGCCATCAAAGACAGAACAACCAGGCACATAAACAGCTTTTTCCCCAGACCTGTGGCCCTCATCAACCACAGCAGACACTTGTCACTTTAGCATGCATAATTGTATTATCAGTACAAATGTACAATGTACAAATCACTGTATTATTCCACAATGCCAATATCATTTTGTACTATATTGTATTTAACATTGTACAGGTCTCTTAAATTTAGCTCATCTTGCACATATGTACATATTCAATTTTCTTTCATACCCCTATTCTATTGTACTTCTGTAGCTCATTCTATTTATCCTGTTCATTTT
>JAOUQW010000009.1:6710779-6722727 GCA_028565825.1 Olivaichthys viedmensis
GACGAGCTGGTTTGAGTATTTCTAAAACTGCTGATCTCCTGGGATTTTCACACACAACAGTCTCTAGAGTTTACTCACAATGGTACAATAAAGAAAAAACATCCAGTGAGCAGCAGCTCTGCGGATCTTGTTATATTTAACTTTGTCATACAGCTCTATCGAGAAAATGTTTTTAAGTGTCGTTATATGATATTTTGGGCACATCACCAACCCCTGCTGTGTGAGTGAATTAATGGATGGATGGGCGGTTGGATGGAGGAGTTATTATCATTATATTTGATCAGAATAACGTTCACCTTTACTCACCTTAACTCACTATAAATAAGAAAACTTTGAAGCAGAACCACACTGTGCTCACAAATCCGCTAATCCACATGAACTGAACACACTGCTCAAATTAAACACAACGAGTAAATGTCAAGCACTTTACTGTAGCTAAAGGAACCATGTTGAACCCATAAGATGAATATGACCTGAAAAGAGACGAGTGAGTGTAGAGATGGTGACAGAAGAAACACACATGGCTCTCGAACACTAGTTGGCCTTTAAGACTGTTGCTTTACTTGCAAAAATATTGAAATATGAAATCAAATAGAAGTGAAATAGAGGAAAAGGGATGAAGGTTATGCTAACCGTACAGAATGGTGCATTCATGTTGGCATTTGTAAACAGAGACATTATATCGGTTTTGCATGGTTTGATTGGTGGGAGGTGTGAGTGAGTTTTACAGTCTGTGTTCAGACAGGCAGCTCCGATCAGATTTTTTGGCATATCTGATTTGAGCAGGAATGACGTCTCAATGGCAAAAAAACCCCCAAAACAGATAAATTCCATCCTTTTCCAGTTGGATTCAATCCACATTTATATGTGGATTTCTGGGCATGCGACTCAGTTTGACCAGTCAAATGGGATTTCATCCTATTCATGGCAAGATTTTTTATTTTTTGCATGCGGTGCCTCTTGACATCAGAAATTTGCAAAAAGAACAACAACATGGACGAAAACCAGCATAATGGCAGGTGAGCGGAGGAGAGTACCTGCGCTTCAGCAATGAAGAGATGGCCTGTCTCCTTTCTCTGTTAAAAACTATTTCGTTTTTTAGCTGCTGTTTGTGCCGAAGATGTTCAGAACCGTGCCTTAACATTGCCCTTGTGTAAAACATTATCCACGATGAAATCTCTATTTTAGGAGCTACTTAACTAGCTAACTTTCACCTGCCCCACACTATTCGGTGTACACACGCCTGCGCCGTTACTATAACAACGGATATACGAGCAAATGCGACTACAGTCCGAACAAACGAATCAGATTTGCTTACTTGTAATTTGCAATGTGGCCACTCACATCAAGTTAAGTCAGATTTTTCCAAACTGGATCCTGGATTACAGCTTGTTGTTTCAGTCAAAAACACAGTTTCAGTAAGTTTCAGGGGAATTACAATGAGTTTTATTATGTGTGGTGCATGTGTCTATATTTTTTTGTGTTTTCATGCCAAACCTGAGCCCAGATTGTGTGTGTGTGTGTGTGGGTGTGCGTACGCTTGAAAGAGAGAGAGATAAGAACTGCTCATCCTCACCATTAACCTCAGAAGGTTCCATAACACAGTAGGAAATGAGGCTGTCACAATTTGCACATACAAACATCCTCCCACATACATACACACAGACTAAGACTAAGACTACAAACCCCCAGTAAAATAAGAGCAGATGGGACTCTTTTTCGGTGTGTCTGTATGATGAGCTTCTCTAATTCCAGCCTTATGTGTTTCAGGCCAGAGCCTCTTTTTCCTTTCCTTTCCTTCTATCAGTCATCCAGTCAGACCGTCTTTTCCTGTCTGCCTCACTCTCATTTATATTTAAATTGAATTATTCTGTCTCTGTTTCTCATTATTGGCCTTTTCTTCAAAACAGAAAAAGGCTGTCAACTGTGTGTGTGTCTAGTCCCTTAGAGGTGCTGAGACACAATTCAGCTGTCCGATATCATGTTTCATGAGCCCTCAAGAGTGTGTATTCCTCACGCCTGCTCTCACACTGCACACACCTGCCTGACGTGGCCTTGCTTCTGACGGACGGCGCAGGAGAACAGTGTACACACACCTTTATCTGCCGTTACAGGCCTCTGTTTTGTATTATTATCATTTAAAATCTTTACTAAAAGTGGTATAGTACCAATAAGGAGACTTTTTCTAATGAGCATGAAAAGTTCATAAAGTTCAGAAGTTCAGAGATTATTGATTTTGACTTTATAGTAACATTAAAAAAAATAAAACTGTTAAAATGACCTTTAACTTTAAACTGCCTTTTTAAATATAAAACAAAATGTTTTTTTGTCCTTGTCACATCCATCTATGTCTTATTTACATTCCCAACCGTGCACACAAACCTGCCACCAGGAAGATCTTGTTTAGACCTTTCATGTGTCTATTTCCATAAATATTTTGTTTATATTTACATAAAAAGATGAAAATAAGATCTAATGAGTATGTAAAATGTAATTATACAACTGTATTGCTATATCTAAGGACATGGCCTGAGACAGAACAGAAGGGAGCAGAAGGGTTAATGAGGGTTAATGCACCATCAGCTCACCACTTTTAGTCCTGCTTTGGCTAAATCTCCATATCGGGTGGAACCCAGAGGAGGATGGCATCCACTTTACAGTCTCTTTCAGTCTCCTCTAGAAGTTTCTTCCTTGTGTAACCCTGATGGGTTTTTTTTCTAGCCGCTATTACCCTCCACTTTATAATTTTCTTTCTTGAAACTGTATTTTCAAAAGTTATACAAATATAATTAAGATATTAACATCCACTCTAAAGTGGTGAAGTCAAATTTATGTCATTGTAGCACCCACTAGGGTCTCTCAGCTTCCTGTGTGCCATGAGACTCTCACTGTCCTCAGTCTCTGGGTGCCTGCCATACACATGCTCAGAATGGATGTGTGTGTGTAAGTTGGCTCAGTGTGTGAAGCCGCTCACGCCGTGTTTGCATTGTCTGACAGGTTGTTTGTTGATCTCATTAATGGATGCATGATGCCACTGACCAGAAAGCAGCTTAGGTGAGGCCAAGAGGAAGAGGACTTGCCAATCAAATTGAATTATTGAGTTCCACAAAGCAACTGAGCCGTGTGTGTGTGTGTGTGTGTGTGTGGTTCAGAACGGGAGATCAGTGTCTCTGTTGACACACCATGGTGCGGTTGGACACTGTGATAATTAGCCCCATCATGCAGCTGTCTCCGCTGGCCGGGTGAAATCCCTACTGTCTTTAGATCATCCCTTTTTTTTTTAGTTCTTTTGCAGTTTGCTTCCTGTGAAACTGGAGACATCGGACTAACCAGCGAGCCACAGTTTGTTAGCGTGAACCAGGGCTGGAGTATCTGACAATATAATATTAATATTGTGATATATTACGGCACAAACTCCTTTTCAAATTATCGTGGGTATTGTCAGTACTTTTATAACATTGATCGACTCCATTGTTGTTATAGTAAGAGGTATCTGATTGGATGTTAAACAATATTTTATACTGATTGTTTCATTTTTCCATCTTTTCCATGTTAAAAAAATATATATTTGAAGAATAGTTTTGCCATATCGGCCATCCCAAGTGTGGACTGTTTTTATTCCGTTGTAAACTGCTATGTAAATTATTAGAAAAAATGGATAGTTTGTCCTGATGCCGGGTGCATTGCTCGCTCAGCCGTATTGTATAGATCAGTTATTATCCACCAGCTTTGTTGGTAATGTACAGAACGATGATTTAAACGTTTTTGAATCTTTTGCCTCTGGCAGGTCAAATCACAGCCAATCGGAGCATCTTATTAAGAAGTACAGAAACAACAGGTGTATTTCTTTTTTATAAATTTTTTATATTTATTTATTTATTTATTTTATTATTATTATTTTTATCGGCACTGGTAGGGACAGCAAAATTTATAATTTATTACCTCAATAAGTTGCTGCACGTTCATTTCTTTTCTGTTTATTCAATTAAGGCATGCAATTTAGGATTCTTTGAATTTTTTGTATTTTTTTTTACACCACATACTGAGTGAACATTAGAAGTAGCTACACTGTGTCTTTATATAGCATAAACCACTGAAGGTCAAAATTGAAAAATTTAAATATTTAACCTGATTTTACATTTCTTAAGCAAACCGAGATTCACAGTTAGGTCGATTCCCCAATGGCTTCCTATTCGCTATATACTGTATGCACACAGACCCTATGCAGTGCACTTATAGGCACTATATAGAACAACATTTGAGATTCAGCCACAAAAAAAGCCAAAGGCTTTATGTGGGTGATCGCAATTTTTTGACAAGAAGATAGTGTGATAATTATTTTTCAGATATCGCCCAGCACTACTGCAAATTACAACTTACGTCTGTCTATTACTTACAAACTATTTTCTAGGCCCTACTTTAGGGGTTTAAGGGGTTTTAAAGGCAACCTGCAGTCAAAACCGACCTTTTTTTAAATATTGTGCATGATTCATCAGTATCAATCACTTAAAAAACAAAGTTCGTTTTTCTTCATCAGAATGCAATGACTATTGCTGCCTCTAAACATTGTCTGGTTTTTGACTACATCATCATGCATGTGCGGGCAGGGAAAAACGCGTATTAACCAATAATATCATGTCATGTTTAAGCCCCCTCCTCCACCCCCAGCTATCATTACAGTCAAACAGTGAGCCTGTTTCACTCGGAAATACATCACGTTATAGAAGAACATGCGTTATAATTTCACATTGTTTTTACGACTGCAGGGAAACAAGCAGAGCGTCTAAAGTCATTGCATATTTTATTTTAGACAGTGAACTACACTAGACTCAAAAGCTACACTCACCACCACAGCTAGATCCACATCAAAACTCAAACTCAAAAGTACATGCACACCTACAGTAGACCCAAAAATAATCCATCTTTCGTTATTCATGCAGGAACCAAACATTGTTCCCTAATTGTTCTCACTGTCACACACACATTCACACAGTGTCCTCTTCTCCTTTTGCTTGGGAGTTTCTTGACCCTGGTGCATGAGACACTTTATCATTTATTGACTCTACCTGCTGAATCATTGTTCTTCTTTATTTGTGTACAGTATGTGTAAATGTGTTTACGTCTGCCTCTTGTGTAATGTAGGAAATGACCCTAAAAAGGAGCACACACACACACACACAGAGAGAGAGAGAGAGAGAGAGAGAGAGAGTGAGAGAGAGAGAGAGAGAGAGAGAGAGAGAGAAAGAGAGTGGATTACTGTGGTTACTGTGATATTACTACAGTGCAGAGGTGGGTAGAGTAGCCAACTACATTTACTCGTCATTCAAGTAACTACTTGAGTAAGAAAGAAAGAAAAGACTACTCAAGTAGTTCAATCTAGTATCCTAAAGGGTTCTCCAGTTTGTCCTATTGGGCACCCTTAAAGGTTCTATGTAGAACCCTACAACTGAAGTTTTCCCATTCACAAAAGATCCCAAGTAGAACGCCTTTAGAAAGTAAAACTGTTAACCATCCAAAGAACCCTTTAGGAACCCTTTTTTTCGAAGAGTGGTGTTACTCTTTACACAGGATCAGATTAAAATTTCAGAACAAGCAGTTGTAATGATGATGATTAAGAAAACAATTCAATGTGTATAAATGTAGAACAAAATTATTTGAACTCATGTGTTAACATCATACAGAACGTATATATCTTGTCTATGAAAAAATGTTAACAATATGCATAAAAAAAAATTCTCGCTAGGTGATACGACTAATGTTGGCAGTTAACGTTATAGATGCATCCACAACTTACTGCAACATGTTTTCTTAAGTTTATGCTTTCTTTTTTTGAGGCACACGTAGGCAGTGTGCTACATAGCTGTTATTTCTGACAGTCTGGAGGGAAAATACTTTTTCACTATATGGCCAGAGAGCTGCCTCCGCTAAATCACTGGTCTCTTCCATAAATGTATCCGTCTCCGCCTCTGTCAACCTAATGTGTTTGATTTGTAAAATGATGGAGTCCTGTAAGGTGTGGCCTCTTGTGTGGGTGTGACAAGCAATTAAGAGCCACATAAACACAGAAATAATTTCTAGTGAGCAGAACATCTACTGAATCAAAAAACGAGAAAAAAGGTTACAGAAAGAACAAAGCTCAACGTAATGAAGTAAAAGTCTTTTTTTTTTACGAGTAAGACTGAAAAGTAGCCCTCAATAAAACTACTCTTACAAGTACAAATTATTCAAAAAGTTACTTAAGTAAACATAACAGCAGTACATTACTACCCACCTCTGCTACAGTCATGCAACAGTAATCACATATTAATTCTTTCAAATGAAAGCAGCGCTTGTCAAGCCCTAGAACCTATGCTGCAATTTAAGGAGGTCTGGGATCAGTGGGAGGAAGAGGATGTCATGTTGGAAACCAGATTAAAGAATGCTCTCACTGTTCTCGGCTCATGGCTCAGCTGCAAAGGCTATTACTGCCGTGTCGAGCCAGTATGAAAGTTCATCCGCAAGAGCGGCATCAGCTTGCACTCGCAGAATCCATACCCTCCCATTTCTCACCAGCCCTGTTGCTACACACTTAAGAAATACAGACACACTCAGCATAATGAAGCTCATTCATGCTGAAAGAAGCAGCAGCAGTCAGGAAGTTTTCTACTGGCCCTTCCTGCATCAGAGCTCCAGATAGCAAGGGATAATGGAGGAGGGGAGTGGAAACAGAGGAAAAGCCCATCCATCCACATTCTGATTGTGATATGGCCCTCGATAGAGAGGGAGAAACAAGGGAAGAGAGAGAGAGAAGGAGAGAGAGGTGGAGGTAGATGACGCCCTAACATTAACACCACAGGCGTGGAAGGCCATTAACCTCTAACGAAGGTCAGCAGAGTGCTTGTGCCCTCACATTTCCCCCATCAGCAACTCACAGACTGTTGTTTTCACAGCCTCTCCCTCACTCACGCACTTTCTCACTCCCTCACTCACACACTCACACATTCACTCACTCACTCATCACTCACACTCACTCACTCATTCACTCACTCACTCACTTCCTATCACTTGGTCACTCTCTCATTCACTCACTCACTCACTATCCCTCAAGCTCTAACACTCTCACGTTCCCTTATTCACTTCTTGATTACTCGTACACTCCCTCTTGATTACTCCTAAATTTCTCCCTCACTTCTCAATCCCTCATTTTTTCACTCCTCCAACCCCTCTCCCTCACACCTAACTGCCCTAACCTCTCACTCTTCTCATAATCCTCATTCTCTCACTCCTTTCTTTTCCACACTCTCACTCTCACTCCATCAGCAGAGATGAACTGCCCTTCTCTCATACACAGTAGTAAAACCGGTAAGAGGTAAGCGGGAGAGACGCTGAGATTAAATTTAAGACTTCAGAAAAGTTTGAGCCAAATGTATTATGTCACATGACCTCCTGCAGCATGATCATAATCACCACCAGCTCACACCGCACACATGCAACAATTCTACAGTGAAAAATGTTAATCATCTGACAAATTTTACAATTACCAAATAAGCCAACCAGCTTTACAACCAGCTCCTCCTACAAATACTGTATTTCTACAGTAACCATTACTACAGGATCAGCAAAAACAGTTTCCACAGCACGCGTCACGTAGGGCAAAATGCTCCAGCACAACCCAACGCATCCTTTTACATGCCATGCAATGCATTTGGCTTTCTCACTGTGTGCTGATTCTAATGGCTTCAACCACCACCAGCTACCACCTTCTGTTCAACAGGACCCTATAGTTTAGGGTACACTAATACATCCAAACTTTATTATTTACACTTTTAGAAAAAGCATGATATATCCAGGTATAATGTCAGCACAATATTCCACATAGAACCATTAAAAGATTTAATATGTCTTCCACAAATATTCATTGCAGTTTACAGTAGGGTCTAAAAGTGTCTAAAAGTCTGAATGTAATATATGGCATCACAATATTTTTTTAAATGAAGCAAATTAAATGCCAACAGCATATTCAGATATATTCATACAAGAAGTTCTCAAGTTTTTTTTTAAATATTGCAATCTTGAATAACAAGTATTAACTAAATCCAATGAATTCATTTTTAGAAACTATAAAATCCCAAAATGTTCTTGGTGGATTACTGTATGAAAATGATCTAGCTCATGTTCACTCCAGTGAACAGACCAACAGTTTTACAACAAAACTATATTAAAACTGTATTTGCATTTTGGCTTGAATTCAAATTTACACTAAAAAGAAAGCATCACATTTGTCATATGACATAAAAAAGAGAATCTACTGATGTCATTAGCCAGGCAGCAAGGCAGTAAGTAAAGTCTTCTGATAAATTTATCAGAAAAGTGTTTGCATAAGACAGTATAGAGAACACCATACCTACTCACTTCTGCCTAAACAATCAGTCCAGCTCAGGTTTCCCAAAACACTAAGAAATACACTCTGCTCTCCAAATATATTTTCTCCATGCCCTGCAGCTCTGAAACATGGAGGCTTCCACTCATATACCACATCACATAAATATTCCATTATAGATATTATGGCTGTTTAAGGCACCACTTTTGATTAAGTGCCCTTGAGTGCTATGTACTAAATTAATTATCTCAGGGTTTTAGTACAATGTGATTCTTAAACATGTACAAATTGTTACAGGCTAACTACCTGTATTAGACCTATGTAATTACCAAGAAACAATGAGTTGGTAATTACGTATCTATAACAGGGAAACTGTAAAAGCAATTCTGTATTTTTAAGATGTGTAATTAGATTTGTAACTACTGTACCCAAATTTGGGGCTCATATTTGCATCAACAGGAAGACAACTATGCAACATAAGCGCACTACTACTGTAAAGTATAGCGTGAATACAGTGTTTGAAACTCCAATTGCTATGTAGTTAATAAGTACACCCTGTTACACATGTAATTACCATCTAATTATTTCTTGATATTGATATAAAGGTAAGTAGATAAGACTAATACAGGTAGTTTAGCTTGTAACAATTTGTACATAATCAAGAACACACTGTACTAAAACCCTTAATTTAATTATTTATAATTAAATCATTATTTAAGTACATAATACTTAAGAGCCCTTTGGAGCATATTTGTCATGTTCGTGTTTGTGTGTGCATGTGCATCATAAACAAAAACAATGACCTCAGTCAGAGTTTAAATGTAATTATACCACAGCGCTGTTGAATTCTGGATTCTGATTGGTCAGAAGGTGTTGATTCATTTTCTATAACCGCACAGCTCTGACAGTAGTGCCGACTGCAAGGCAAATCACAGGTATAATAATATATATAATAATAATAATAATATATATATAATCCGCACATTCTAATATGTTTGGTTTCTATAGTAACAACTGATTCACAGGGACGTCACATATCCATAATTTAAGCAAAACGGATTTTTAAAAGTGTTGTTATTTAACAAAGAAAAACGTATAATCATGGCTGTGGTGAAGCTTTCTGTAAGGAGAAGGTGTATTGAACATTTATGGAAGGACACTCCGATGTCAGCGCTTTGTAACAGTCAGAGGTAAAGCTGTTCCTTTAAATTTTCCGCCGGGAGAAAGTCTTCAGGACAGAGGAGTTTGTGCTTTACGGCTTATAAGTAACATGACAAACTTCAAGAGAGAGAGAAAAAAGAGAGAGGCTGGTGAGGGAACGACTGTTTATAGCTGTTATAACGTAAGTGATAACAGGAACCTGTTTTGCAGACGTTCTACAACATTAAATGTAACTATAAACAGATAAAAAGTACAACGTGTGGTTCTTTAATAAATAAAAATGTGTAATCGTTGGCAAATTGCTGTGGTATAAACGGAATAAAAAACTTCGGGACCTGCTGTTATTGGAAAATAATCAACTCCGGGATGGTAACGGCATCACACCACCCCGTCGTTCATTGTTTTCCTATAACTGCATGTCCTGTCATATTTTATTCCTTACGTAGTGTATGACTGTAACTATGTGTAACATTAATGCAAATAGGCAAACACCTAAATGATAGAGGATATACCTGGACATGTGCATACATTAAAATGCACTACAGTATAAAATAGCCAAGGTAAATCTTTTTACTCCATGTTTAATGAAGTCAAATCAATAAAACCAACGCAAGCTGTTTTGGTAAATCATTCGAGTAAAACAATCAAGAATGATTTCAGTTATAACATTTCTTACAAGCAAGATGCGAAGCACAGTAAGAGCTTGGAGATTATATCTAAAGTAAAATGTGTAATTGCCAAAAACATGCATTTGTCTTACTTATTTTCCATAACTTTAAGTTGTCTTTGAGTAAGTTCAGTGTTAGGTTTTACAGAGTGTTAGGTTTTATGTTGTATGCAGTAGTGTGTTAAGGGATGGATCTTTATTGACATTAAAATTCATATTCCTTAAAACAGTGTATCATGGAGTTAATAAAAAATGAAAAAAAAAAAACAGGAAGTTTAAGTATAAAATTATAATGTACTTCACAGTAAAGTCTCCACTGTTCTATTAACTCCTACAGAATAAATAAAATCATCTGTGTAGAGTAAACTGAATACTATTGAATTCCAAGCTGATGTTTTTTACTCTGTAACACTCTGTTCTTTAACTGTTAACACCATACAGCTAACGCCATCATTTATGTAATCTTATTTTTCAACTACTGTAAATTGTGGTTCAAAATTAATTCCAAGTAACAAAAGGAAGTGTTAAAGCACTGGTAAAATATTACAACCTGCTTGGTATTGGTAGTCAATTAAACTGTATAATAATAACAACAACACCAATAATAATAATAATAATAATAGTTTGTGCCTGGAGCCTATTTTTGTCCTTTGCTTAGCCAGATACTCAGTATTCACCCTCAAAGAGGAAAAATCCACAATTCCAAAATTTTCCAGTTAGAAAAAAAACAAAAAACTGCAAATATTTTAGTTGTGACCCATCTAGCGATGAGTCTTCAGTATGCACTGTGGTTATCGCTCTTTTGTCATGATTTTTCTAAACTGTGCAGACAGTCAGAATAGGAAAAAGGAAATTTACAAAGCAGCGAAAAGGAAATCTTGTTGCAGTGCTATGGCAAAAAGGGTGTTACCCACTCCTGCTCAAATCTGTTCTTTGAACAACAAAAGCGATGAAAAAAACATTTAAAAAATGTAATTTTTTTCAAAAGTAGTAGAATTTTAAAACTTACCTTGATGGTGCTTGCCATTGTAGCACAGGACTATACAGTCCTATTTTATAAAAAGCTATTTCAGGTGCAGTGTGTTTTTTTGTGATGACTGTGTTAAGTTGAGGTTCCACTGAGCGCTGTTTGGAACGGATGAGATTGTGCTAACGCTGGAAGTGAAGTCAACCAATAGCAGGAAGAGCTTTCTATTGGTTCTGGCCGGCGCAGCTCGAAGAAACAGGATATTTGGGAGAGGGGAGATAAGAAGGCCTGAAACAATGTTGTTATCCTGTAAACCGTGTGTTTGGTTTCTTTAAGAGACAGAGGGAACCCCGAGTTTACTACATCTACAGTGGGGTGTCCTCTAGACACGCTGTCCTTGGATAGTGTGATTGTCTCTTAGGTTTTACAGTTCCACTCTCGGCTACAGTCTGTATTTTGAAAAACCTAAATTGGGAGAATAGTTATCCACAATGTCTTCAAATGCTATTTATTAATATTGCAAAGACAATAGTGAAAAGGAAACTGGTGGTACTGTAAAAATATGATGTGTGCTCTGAATACCATAGAAGAAGCTTATCACACTTTACAGCATATGGAAGGTATAAAGGGTTGCTGTAAAGGTTATAAAGGATTATAAATCCGTATAGAATTCATTTATATTGTACACTGAGTCAACCAAGTTTTCTGTTACAACAGACACTCACTGAGCACTTTATTAGGAATAATATACTAATACTGGGTAGAGCCTCCCTTTGTAGCCCATCCGCCTCAAG
>JAOUQW010000009.1:6732076-6746931 GCA_028565825.1 Olivaichthys viedmensis
TCTGTGTCTTGATATTACAGTTGTGCACCTGAATTTATTTTGACTATATGAAATAGATACTCTTCAACGCTCTTAAATGTTCCTCTAATTTCACTGTAAGCATGTAACGATATCCTTTTATGCCTATTTTATAAAGAATATATTGTGTGAAAAGCAGGGAAATATCTGCTAACACAAAGTATAACAAACAACAAAAAAGTCAAATATTACGCACAATGATTAAAATTTTCCACTGAAACAATTGGGGAAACTATTTTGATCTCACAAAAATGAAGCCCTTGAACTTCACCAAGAATCTTTGGCACTACAACTGCAGTTGTGTGTTGTGGTCACAATGTTTTGGGCATAAACACCATCGGCATGTTTGCGAAAAAGGAGACTGAATACAAGTAAAAGCACTTGATACTCAGTGTAAAATATGGAGGTGGATCGTTGATGCTTTGGAGCTGTTTTGCAGCTGGTGGTCCAGGGGCTCTTGTCAAAATTGATGGCATCATATATGAACCCAAACAAACATCCCAACCAACACAGAAATGGTTGTGGGACACAAAATCAATGTTTTCCAGGGGCCATCTCAGTGTCTGGATTTGAACCCTATTGAAAACCTGTGGTCTGAACTGAAGAGGGAAGTTTACATGCGCAAACATAAGAATATAAAGGAGCTTGAAATGTTCTATTGGAAAGTCCAAAATCCATCTACATGTGTCTCAAACATTGCTAGACATTCCAGGAAGAGACTCAGTTCTGTTAATCTCTCCAGAGGAGGCTTCACCAAATACTTTTGAAACCAGTCTTTTGCGAGAAAAAAAATCTAACTTAAGAAAACCTTTTTATGTTTGATGACATACTGTGTTAAAATAAAACTCTACAGCATATGTTTAAGCTCCAAATATCACTAATTGAATGTGTTATTTATACATATGTACACTAGCGTTCAAAAGTTTGGAATCAATGTTTTCAGTAAAATAAACTCCATTTTGTTTCAGATACAGCTATAAAATGATCGTAATATGACTCTAGTGTTTATGCACTTTAGGTTTGTGTAAATTTAATGTAAAACATTTTGTGTCCAGAATCATGACTCCAAAATGACTATGAACGTTTTATAGCATTAAGAGTGATGATAATATAAAAATGAATATCCAGAATGACTCTTTTTTTTTTTTTTGGAAAGCGGTGATCAAATCTTGAAGTGGATACTGGAATGATCTATATATAGTCATTTTTGCTCATTTTCATGAAGGGTGCCAATAATTCTGGAGCTGACTTGATACTGGGGTTACATGGTTGGGTTCCTATACCATTTAAATTTTCAAACCCAACTTAAACTATAGGCAAAAAGGCAGAAAAGAGTAAAACTGCAAGAGTGCATTAATTCAGGTTCTGACTCTAGTGACATCAAATCTAAACTTCTCTCTCTCTGTCTCTCTCCCTCTCCCTCCTCTCTCTCTCTCCCTCTCTCTCTCTTCTCTCTGTCTCTCTCTCCCTCTCTGTCTTTCTCTCTCTCTCTCCCCTCTCTGTCTCTCCCCTCTCTCTCTCCTCTCTCTGTCTCTCTCTCTCTCCTCTCTCTGTCTCTCTCCCTCTCTCTCTGTCTCTCTCTCTCTCCCCCCCTCTCTCTCCTCTTTCTCTCTCCCTTTCTCTCCCCTCTCTCTCTCTCCCTCTCCCTTTCTCTCTCCTCTCTCTCTCCCTGTCTCTCTCCTCTCTCTCTCTCTCTCCCTCTCTCTCTGTCTCTCTCTCCCTCTCCCCTCTCTCTCTCCTCTCTCTCTCTCTCTCTCTCTCTTCTCTCTGTCTCTCTCTCCCTCTCTCTCCTCTTTCTCTCTCCCTTTCTCTCCCCTCTCTCTCTCTCCCTTTCTCTCCCCTCTCTCTCTCTCCCTTTCTCTCCCCTCTCTCTCCCTGTCTCTCTCCTCTCTCTGTCTCTCTCCCTCTCTCTCTGTCTCTCTCCCCCTCTCTCTCTCCTCTCTCTGTCTCTCTCTCCCTCTCTCTCCCTCTCTCTCTCTCCCCCTCTCTCTCCTCTTTCTCTCTCCCTTTCTCTCCCCTCTCTCTCCTCTCTCTCTCTCCCTGTCTCTCTCTCCCTTTCTCTCCCCTCTCTCTCTCTCCCTGTCTCTCTCCTCTCTCTCTCCCTCTCTCTCTCTCCCTCTCTCTCTCTCTCTCTCCTCTCCCTCTCTCTCTTTTGTGAAACTTCCTCGCGCTCTGAACTTGAGCTCACTCCGACTCCTGGAAGGGCTTTTTGTTTTTCCTTTCCCTTCCGAGCCGCACTCATGGTTTTAGACCGTCAGCGCGCACGCGTCGGAGGCCGTTTCCACACACGGAACTCAACTTTCTCCTCTCCTGACGGTAAGTCATGGGAATGCCACCCGACTTTATGAAAGAAAGCTGCGCTGGCCACTGATCGCCTGCGCGCCAGCCTGACGCGCGCGTGGATGCGCGCCGCGTCCCAAAGCGCGTCCCAAAGCGCGTCCATCCGTACTAAATAGGGCGTACTGCGCTTCACCGACACTGACAATGCGCTACGTCCCCAAGCCGTAGTAGTCGACGTCACGGCAAGAGTACCATTTTGACACAGTCTACTATTTAGTACGGTGGTGTTGGTGCTCATTCCACGTCCACGCACTGTTTTTTTACGCACCATGGCGCGCGGGTTAAGACGTAGCACTCCTCACTACGCCTCTGATGAGTGGACCAGAGCTGGTGTAGCCTGTTATTTTGAGACACTGTTTAGGACGGTAATGTGCGCTGTGGGACATGGCCGTACAGAGAAAATGCTACCTGTCAGAACCTTGGATAGAAGTGGACTCCCACGCACCACACGGCAACGTCTCCAAAATGTAGACTTAACGCCTGCAGGGTTTTAGAAACGTCCAGCTGGACATTATTCCTCAATCACTGCGGATTGTGTTGTGTATGAGTGCTGCATATTATGGGTCACTGTATTTGATTTCATTTTTTTCTTAAATGTGGGCTACACTGTCCTTAAAACCTTGAGTTTTTTTTTTCTTCCTATACACCTGGAGTTAGTGTACTGAGATGCAGTAAGCTAGAACGCAAACTTAAAGTTCTCCTGTCCCACGAGAAGAACCAAAACAACAACAACAAGCTTTCCTGAAGAAGAGAAAACCATCTGGTCTTTCCACTGTTTGTGGCCAAAAAACTTCATTTTCGAGCCTGGAGTTGATTCTCTTTTAACTTCCAGAGCTATAAAACAAAAAGGTCTAGACGACAAAGCAATCTTTCAGTTGTGCTAATGGTTTATTTATTTATTTTTGAAGCTTTTTTTTTTTTTCTGGAACAGCAGTGAAATAAACCGGCTCACACGCACAGACAGTCGTGACTGGTGCGCACGTAACTGAGGCTGATATAGTGCCAGGTTTAGGTATCAGTGCGCTCTCCAAGCCCTTCAGAAGAGCTGTAATGGACATCACGTGGTACATTCAAGCCCATAAATTAAGCCACAATCTACTAATTGGATGCTTGAAACTCTGGGGTAACCAATTGGATTCAAGCTTTATTCCACTAGTGTTACATGGGAAGGTTCTCAAAACAAAAGATAAATCTATTTTATACACGATTTACACATAAAATAAGAAGAAGAAAACACAACAACAACAGGTCTGAGGTTAATGACGTTTAGTAGCCTTTGGTAGACGAATAACCATATTTATATAATTTAAAAATACAAATTTGAACTGTATAGGCTAATTTATAGAATTAAAGCATTGGTCCCCTACATGTGAACGTTTCACCAGCCATTTAGCTGTAAGCTTATATGTTAGCTTGCTATAGATTTTTCTAGCTATATTTATAACCCTACTTTTGACTGATGAAAAAATTAAAAACCCAGAACAATACCATTATTCGGTGAAAAATGCTTCATATTGATATTCAGTGCATAGATTCGGATTTAGCATTCTTTATTAATCCTAACATTTATGTGTTTCTTATGAGCTAAGACTGTTCTCACAAGTGGTGGAAGAGACTGACTATTTATTTTCAATATTTCTGCAATATTACAGAGGCGTCTATGTGACCCAAACAAAAGTATTCTTTTAATATTTTTTATTCTTTGGTTTAACAGTTTTACCAGTATTTGAGCAGTCGGTTGAAATAATTAGATTAGGGTGGAACGGTATAAAAAGTTTATGGTATGAGAACTGTACAAACCAATACCACCATTTTCAGTAGACAAGTATTAGTATCTGGTTACAACATAGCATTTTCAAAGAAGACAACAACATAAAATTACCCAGTGCAGAACCAGTTCAAGTGGTCAATAATTTGATGAGGGAATCTGCTGGAATATATGCAGTCAACTCCAGAATTATTTGGCCTTTCAAGAATGATTGAAACTTCGAAGAATATTTCAAATAAATGCAAACAAATTTTGATCCTTGAAAAAAATGGATGAAGGTGAAGAAGTCAAGGAAGATCACAGCTTCAGAAGTGGACAATTAAGTTAATTCTTGCGGTTTTCAAATTTCAAAATCAACTATTAGACGCCATATCAATAACAACAAGCTGTTTGGAATGGATGCACGAAATAAGCCCTTCCTGAGAGCAACCTACAAAAAGCAGCTCCTGAACTTCGCTAAGCATCACTGGAACTACAACTGGAATTGCGTTTACAAGGAAAAGCCTCTGATACCCACTGTAAAATACGGAGGTGGATCATTGATGCTCTGGGGCTGTTTTGTGGTCCTGGGCCTTTTGAAGATTGATGACATCATGAATTTCGCTAAGTACCAGCATATTTTAGCCCAAAATCAGGTGGGCTCTGTCAGGAAGTGAAGACTTGGCCGTAGATTGATCTTTCAACAAGATAATGAGCGCAAACAAACATCCAAATCAACACAGAAATGGTTGCTGGACACAAAATCAGCGTTTTGCAATGGCCATCTCAGTGTCCGGATATGAACCCTTTTAAAAACGAGTGATCTGAAATAAAGAAGTTCACATGCACAAACCTGAGAACTAAAAGGAGCTTGGCATGTTCTGCATGGAAGAGTGGTTCAAGATCCCTCTAAATAAAAGCTCAAAATACCACTTATTGCATGCGTAATTTTTGCTCATTTTCACGAAGATTGTCTTTAATTCTGGAGCTGACTGTTTATTGATTAATCATCAAAACAGTGTATTTAAAAAAATAAAATTTTTCCTGATTTTCACCTGTAGTGTTAGTTTAAAAAGTAGGCTGCCTTGTTTTGTTTTTTTAAATGTTGCAGCATTTTTCATGGAGGGCACTACTATTAAAATCAGATTCATGCATAATTTGATGTTATAGAAAATTTTCACAGCAGATCTTTGATATTCAAATATATTGGGTCTGAATTCATCTCTTTGAAATTCCTCATATATTATTGGAAAATAGTCTGATACTGAGAAAGTCAGCTGTCTGTACTCAATATTTTTTTTGTTTATTTGATTTTGAGAATTATATATTTTTTATTACACATAATTTAAAAAAAATATATATATGTATGTAATACACACACTGTTGCCAGTTTATTAGGTACACCTACCTTTGCTGTGCCTGATACACTCCATGTTAGTGTCAGTGTCACTGCTTAGCATCTGGTGTGTGTGTGTCCTCAGACTGGTTACAGTCTCTAATGCTGATCTGAGACCAGTTTTTATTTGTTTTGCTCTTAATGTTGAAATGACAAGTTGGTAGGGGAAGCCGGTCCTGAATCAGCACAAAAGGCACAATTGAATGCAAAGTGCAGCTCACACTGCATTGACAGCTCTTTTCTCTTGTCCTCTCTCATTTCACGACTTTTCAATTAACTTTTGGCTAAACAGTTCTCTCAGATCTGTCTAAAGAAGGGAAGATGATGAAATAAATATTTTGTCCATTTCCCTCCCACATTTTCTCTTTGAGATCAGTAATTCGGTCACATCTGGCTTTCTCTTGATAATTCACATTTTTTAATTTTTTTAAAAATGATTTTAAAAAATAAAGTGCAAATGAAATTTGCATTAATTAAGGTAATTCTATTCTGTGATATTTAAAATTTTTATTGTGCTGTTTTATATGATATCTGAGTAGTCCTGTTAGAACCAAAATGCACAAAAACACAATTCAAAAATGTTTCTTTTATTTATAAATGCATTCACAATTCTTTTCCCAACACACACACAAAATTTCTGCTTTCAAAGAGAAATATTTGTGTGTGAATCAGAAGAATACTTGTGAACACTTTAATTTATAAATCATGAAGCATGTGAAGCATGTTTTGAGCATTTCTGTTTAATGAAACTATTTGGATTCCATAGTTTTGGTTCAAAATAAATGGACTAAAAGCTGGAGAAATTGCAATGAAACATTATGAAATCATTATAGATTTAGCAATTTAGTTAGACATCTAGTTAGATATGTTGTTAGCTTTCTAATTATAATCTATCGTATTTGATATTTGATATTCTATGACAGTTGATCAATTCCTCAGGAACCCAAATGTATTTAAAATCGTCTGATTCACTATCGGCTCCTTCCTTTCATAGTGTTATGTACATCAAGATATGAAAGGCAAAACCTGATCCTGAAACAGCACTCCCACGGCAAGTGTTTTTCTTAATCTGGTGCTGAAGTTTGAGTATTTTTGGTAATGTAAGGCCTTGTGTGTCAGTATGCTTTACACTTACGTGTAGTAGCAGACTACTATGGAGAGAAAGCATACACTAAAACGAATTTTTTTAAATGTAGCTATTTCTAATGAGAAACTTTTATTATCAAATGGTATTTAATTTAAAAACAGTGGCAATAATTCCTCATGTGGCCCATTAGTGGCTAATGGTCCAGAGGTGGAAGGTTGACACTCTCTAATGCTTTACATTAAAAGTCTACATTAAATCTATTAATAATAGCGATTAGGGGTGTGATCATATACTGGTATGATGGTATTCCTTGATGAGGTAATCTAAAATAGTTATACCGTATATCTATAACATATAACATAACTAAGCATATCACAATAGATGATGATTTTACGTCCTATATGCTGAAATATCTGTAAAATATAGAAGTCTACTTTTTAACCCCCTAAACTTATTATTCAGTTATTTATCTTAAAGCATATTATTCAGTAACTACTATGAATTATTCAGTAACGACAGTGAAACTAATAGTAAAGGTATGTAGTTACATGAGTGAGGAATGTAAGTCTGGACCTGCCGACAGGTCCTAAGAGTTTAAGGGGATAAAGAACAATGTGCATGTGTGTATATGCATTTTATCTGTTTGTGTGTGTTTTGGGGCGGTTTCATCGGTCATCTGTGCCGTTTCTTTGTAAGTGTTTGTTCGTATGCTGGCTGTGTCTTTGTGCCGTGTGTGTCTGTCTTGCGTAAAGTGTCAATGCCATTGTACTGAACACACCCTGACACACTACAATGCTAACAGCTACCGTATAAAATCCAGGAATGGTGCTGGTGCCGTTCAGAGCAGTCATAATGCCTGAGCCAGAGGGAAGGAATGAAGTGGTAAACCTCACACTTGGCCCAGAGTCAGAGCATTGACCTAATTGAAACCGTGTGTGTGCATGTGCATGTGTGATTGTGTGTACGGGCATGTGTAGTTGCACTTTTATCCTCACTCAGATCAATCTGCTGAAACACTTGCATGAGTGTGAGGTGTGTGTGTGTGAGGATGCTCAATGAGCCATGTCCTTTCTTCCAGACACAGTCTAAGTGTTGGCCTCGATGCTCTGATAACCTTTAGCCCGTAGAAATGTATTTTGTTCTGCTACAGTTTGTGCGCATGGAGACTGGAAATTAAACCATGCTGTAAATCTTCTATTATAGACCGTAAAAACTAATTTTAGATTTCCTGCCCAGGGCACCGTTGGGCCTGATTGCTCCCACACTTCGAGAGGTGTCTGAAACGTTGGAGAGTAGCTTCTGTGGAGGCGTGTGTGGATGAGGTGCACTAATAACAAGTAGACTTAAAAGTCAGGCTGTAGGTTGGTGATCTGTGATTGTGTGGCTGGTGAAGGTGATGACTGATTAGTTCAGATAGTCTTGGTTTTTTAATGTTTTAGTTTGTATGGGGGTTGCAGCAAACTGGGGTCCATCAAGACTAATTGCTCCTGATTCCTTCTTTGAAAACAAGGCTATCATCCAATAATTGGCTAGTTTTCAACTTGACCCTTAGGGGGGGGAGGTTAATTTAAAGTACACTTCTACAAGTTTATAAAAAACTTCCTGCAAGCACACTAAGGTATATTTGGAGGGATGCACATTAGTTTACTTTTGATATACTCGTATTTCTAAGTATACACTAGGTGCCAAGTAAACTATTAGTGTGCTTTCAGATGTACTAGTGAAAATACAGTTATGACACTTCTATCTAAGTATAAATACTTAAGTTTATATTAGGTCCCAATGAAATTATTTATAAGGTTTTTATGTGAGCAAATTTTAATCCAGAATACGATATACAAATACATTTTTATTAAGCATTTTAAATTGTATTTGGCAAAGTTATTTCTCCCCTTTATTCAAATTCAGTTTAACTTGATTTTACTGTGCAGTAATTCAGGCAACACTTGTCTTTAAATGTGCTGTATAAATAAAGGTGACTAACTTCACTCATGAAACTAACCAGTGAGCAAAAGTCAGAACAAATAATCACAAATGTCAGAATTTTGTTTTAAAGACTTTTGTTTTAAAATTTGTTTTTGAATCAGTGTCTGAATCCAGATGATGACATATTTGTCGATGAGAGTGTTTAGGTGCCCTATGAAGTTTGCATGAACAGCAATTGGAAAAGATGCAACAGTTCATGTGTATTGGAAGAAGCACCTTCACCCTCCTAGATTGGTAGCCTTCTTGTGAAGAGGACTAGCTAGATTTTGTGATATTTACTACTATTTTAGAATAATAATAAAGACTTTATTATCATTAACACTATGAACACAGGGACCAAGAAAAGTGTTAAACAAATCAAAACTATTTTAGAATTCTTAACAGTGTTCCTGATGAAGCTTTGCCGCACTCTCGACATCTTCTCAACCATTTTCATGAGGGAACGTCACCCAGGAGGCTTTTCTTAAACTTCCCCAAATAGGCCGAGCGACTTGTTGTTCTGCTTCTCCTAAGTAAAACTCTGTGTTTGGGGAAACAATTTAATTTGAAGTAAAAACTACTTGTTTTAAGTAAAAAAATAAAAAATATTTTGATTCAGAAATGAATTTTTACATGGGCATTAACCTCTTTATTCAACTATCAGCCTTTATCAAAATGTCTTTAAGACAATGAAAAATATATATTCAATTTAGTATGTCCAAACTTTTGACTGGTACTCTGTGTAGCCTACTTAATGCACTTATAGTACACTTTAAAATGCACACTATAATTTAATAAGGGGATTTTGATATTAGCAGGAAGTATTGGGTGTAGTCTGAGTATGCAAGGTGGCTGAGCGTGTTGTGTTTGATAGTTTGACTTATCATATTCCTTTAGTTATGTTGAATGATGCGATGGTAATTGTCTACTCAGGTAGGGGAAGGTAGGAGATCTCTGAAGAATTGAAGGTTTGAGTAGATTTGAGCCTGAGTTGGTCTGTGTTAAAGTTTGAGTTCTTTTGAGCCACATTTTGAGTTAATTTAGGCTTCTTTTTGAGTTGATTTGAGCTAGTCTACGTTTGAGTTAGTCTATGTTAAAGCTTGAGTTGACGAGCTAAAGTTTGAGTTGATTTCAGCTAAAGTTTGAGTTACTCGATGTTAAAGCTTAAGTTTACTTGAGCTATAGTTTGAGTTCATTTAAGCTACTTGTTTTTGCTTCACTTGTGTTGGTTAGAGCTGTTGGAAGTGCCAGTGTCTGAATGACAGTGAGGGGTGAGTGTCTCATGCAGTAACAGTACAGCCTTTTCAGCCATAACTGAATCCACTTGGCCATCGAACTGTTTTTCCTGGAGTCTTATTGGGCTCCCGTCACAGATCTGCTGCGAAATGTGATGACAAAACTAGCAGTGAGCTTTGTTAGTGCTTGCGTTTGCTTTCTCTCGCGACAGATTGTGTGCTTTGGGTCTGCTAGCCTTCTCCTTTCTTTCTGCTCTATTACGTTTTTTCACTTGAAATAAGGGAGGTTTGTGGCTGACTCTTGGAAAGGCTGAATAATTTGGCACAGCGCTCTATAAATATCCAACAAATGTGTTTGGTGGAGTCAGATGAGCCGTAATCGTGTTATTTATTGCAGCTTACCATGAAGACTAAACTCTACTATTATACTGAGACTTGTGCCCTTGCAGGTGTGCAAAGTATGTGACAGCAGTATCTGTTGCTTATGTAAATCTGTTAGTGATTCAACTATGTTTTTTTTCCTTTCCAGACGTCAATGTGAACTTGAAGTGATGCCTCATAATCACTTATTAAAAGATACATATACACACACAAAAAGACATATACATTTTAATTTTAACATTGTGTAATTAGCTATACTATAATTTTGATGTGGCTACCCCTTTTTCCTCAAGCTGTTTCCTCAAGCTTGTACATATCTGCCCTCCTCCTGACATTATGTTGCGTTTAGGGACAGGGACGTCTTTTTTTTTTCCAAGTCTGTAATGGCACTACTCCTTATTACCCGCCAGGTGATTCAGATCTTCACTCTCTGATGATCGGTAGGTCCTTTAAACACACTGAGCTCTGAGAATGGACACTTGGTTTGAAAACAGAGGCCTGTACTTACAGACCTGTGTCAGTTAATAAGAATTGCTGACTCAAACCTCACGACTGAAAAGGAAACTATGATGAGAGTGAGCCACAGGTGATCTGAGACTGCACAGGAAACAAGTGTTTCCCAAAAAATTTCATTAAAAGAAATGCAACACTTAAATGTTTAACAGCATGGCTATATTACTCATCTTTACTGGTTCAATGCATTTTTCTAGCAAATAAAAGCTTACTGCACTGTCATATTGCTTTACTTTTATTGAGCTCTTTGATATTGACAATAATAAAAATTTCGATTTTACGTATAATAGATAGGAGGTTTATATACACATCAGAATATACGCACACAACATTAAGTTAACTTGAATAGAATTCAATTAAAATAATTACAATACAGGGGTACGTTAGTTTATATGTTCATGCTGCTATATTTAGTTGTTTTTTATTTCTTTAGTCGGTTTACGATATTTAAGTAGCAATAAATTCGGAACAATGATGGAAAAATTACGTTTTGATTCATTTCTAGCCTATTTGCATTTATCTATATAATATTTAGCATAAATTATGAGAAGATTGGCAAAGAAAGTTATATGTGGATTCCGCTTAGCAAAGTAATAACTCTTTATTAGTTAATTTTACCTTTATACCAGTTAGCGTAAACATAATATTCCATATGTATCCAAAACAACTTATAATAGAAGAACAAATGCGTAGTAATTGCTTTTTTACTCTGATAAAGCACATAACTATCATCAACATTATTTTTTATATATTTTCAAATTTGTAGACCAAGTATATCAAATTAGTGATTTTAGATACTGTACAAAAATACTGTATCACCAAAATTGAGTAAAAAAAAAAAGGGAGAAAGTGAAATAACTAAACGTCTGTTGAACAGTAGATTTACTTTTGTCTAAAAGCCCGTCTTCTCTATGTAATGACTGGCCGACCTCTAAAAATTTTAACTGACTGTACATGACTGACACCATTTCAAACTTAAACATAAAATCAGCAATACAAATGCCATTTCGGGCAAATCCGGAGTGCTTGGTGGAACGGCAGCAATCAGTTGAAAACTAATGTTACCGCAGACATTTTACACACAGTTTAGCAATTGTTATGTGGCCTTTTGCCATTACAAATTCTAGCCTACATATTGTAATTAAATTCTCAATCTAGAGTTCTGAGTCTGGCCATTTGCTTGCTAGTGTTTAAATGTTAAATGTTCAAATGTTAAAATTAAATGCTCAGCTTCTTTTTCAAACATGACAGGCACGACTTATGTTGTTGATCTGATTTTAGAGGAATCCTTTGTGGAAGAGGAGAAACTCGAAATAAAAAAACAGAAGGGCATATGAATGCCCGACATTAATTTAGTTCAAAGCTCTCTTGATATGTTAAAGTGCCTCTCAAATAACTTGAGAAGACTCAATGACAGACACCTTTCTTGCAAAATGGAAGGAGGGTAGAATTTATGTTCAAGTAACTCAACAAACTACAGAATACTAAGTAAAGTTTTAGTAAAGTTTTTGCCCTGTGTTAGAAAGCACCACCCACCGGAAAATTAGTTAAAATATCACTGTCCTGCTCTATTGCCACTGGATTTGTGATCAGGTACCCCTACAGGTCTTTGTGTAAGGGGTGGAACATGTATGCAGACACAAACTACGCTTCTTTGTATGTGTGTGTGTGTGTGTGTGTGTGTCTGTCTGCATCTCTCCCAGATGATGCCAGGTGATTTGAAAGAATTGTGGGCTTACAATTTGACGATAACAGTATTGTCAGTGGAACCATTATGAAGTAGCCATACACATCAGTACAGCATTAGACAAGATACCACAAGCCAACCGCACACACAAGTACAGCATTGAAAGCTGGGGAATGCACATACACTAAAATAGCTTTGGAGAAGGAAATACAAACCACCATATGGTCTCTCACATCCATATGTGTCTAATTTGCTGAAAATATGCTAAGTGGGGTAATTCTTTAAGGACTATTAAAGGAGTCTGATAAGACCACACACTTGCACATGCGCACACACACACACACACACACACACACACACACAACATGCCACGCTACAGCTGAAGCTTGCCATAAATGAATACTATGAATGTTTTAACAAAGTGAAATAAAATGTGATTAGGTCCCGCATCGGCAATTCAAACTAGTATATCAGTATCATAAAAATAAATCTTGTTTTTTTATTAGGTCAGAAATTTTTATGTGCGCGTGGGTGGGTTGTTTCATAAAAAAGTCTATGTAATGTATTTAAATCAGTACAAAATGGTACAAAATGAGGTTTGGGTCTGCACGGTGTTCAGTAGGGATCATTTGAGAGAAACACAGCATGGAATTAAATTGCTGTGGCAGCACTTTCTCCACCTAATGAAGGAATTGAAAAAAACATTGTCATGCATAAATTTTAAAAACAGGGCAGGGCATTTTGTTATAGTCTTACTTTTCGCATGTTCTCTGCTCTTAATTTTCCTTCGCAAACAAATCTGTGCCTTCAAATGACAAACTATTAAAAAAACAATCTGACTTCAAAATTCAAAATGAGTAACATTAGATTCATGGAAAAATGAAATGCACCTAGATACTATCTAGATAATCTAGAATTTAGAAACATCTGCTTTTAAATATTACAGTTCACTATCTGAATCCTTTTAAGCACACTTTGAGCTTTAGGCCTCAAAGTCCAATCATCTGATTTAATAAATAACCCGATAAATGTAATTTCTTACAATGAACTGTGTTTGAGACTTTCTTGTGTTATAGATGGGCCTGGGAGGCTGATGGGGTTCTGAGCAGGGATCCGGAACATTGTATTGTTTTAAACACAAATCGAGCATGTACAGAATCAATTAAAGATGATCAAGAGGTGAAATAAAGATAGTAATAGATTGTGAAAGGTAGACATACTGTATAAATATAGACTTCACATTTCACATAACTCACCAAACACACACACACACACACACACACACACACACACACTTATTGCAAAAAGATAACAACATAATGTGCTAACATCCAATCAGCTACGTATTACTAAGCTTGTTAAATAGATAGTGACTATGTTAGCTATGTTGTTTTAATTGGTGTAAATCATTTTTTTATGTAACATTCAGTTGATCAGGGTTATAAATGTGCTAACAATAACTGCGATACTCTCGGAAAAGCATATTGTGACGTAAATTATTGCAATACTGATGTCATATCATTCTATTGCTCATTCCTAATATTATCGCGCACTATAGGAATGGATTTGGATATCAAGGTTCAGAGGGTTTTCCGTCTGCGATTGTTGGTTCTGATCTGGATCGTTTGACCTGCGTCCTCTGGTGGTTGTGTTCTGTGGGTGTTGTGGAAACGTTCTGTATGTTTTGTGAGCTTTCTGGAATTCTCTTGGTGTTATTTTTTACGCCCAGTGTGCTTTATTTTGATAACCTTGTGTGTCCTGCTATGGAGTCACAGCTCTAGCCGGACATAACAGAGAGAGACAGGACAGATAGAAAGACTAAAAGGAGGGTAAGATGGTGAAAAGAGACACCACAGAACGGCTGACCGAGGCAGGAGAGCTGGCTGAAGCGCTGTCTGACATCACCTGGCTGATGCTGCAGCACTGCCTACTTTAATGCTTCTACCATTCCATGGAGAGGATATCAATGACTAGACCGTTTTAAGACCTGCATCACGTTCCCCTCCCTCCTTCTGCATATGAGCTTCATTCCCACTTTCCACATACCCAAACACACACACACACACACACACACACATACACACGCTTCAAGCCTCATTTCCACCTTAGCCCCCTGCCAGGTGAGGTTGCTGATGAAGCATGCACGTCCCTCAGCATTCTGGCGCTAATCTTAATATAAATAATAAACAAAAATAACTTTTGGCTTTAGACGCTCTGCCCACAGACTGTCTGATGTACATTGCAAATTTAGCTGGCCACAAGTATTAGAATCTTGCCAACAATATCATTACATGCTCATTGGCTATCCACTCCTCTCTGTGATGGGGAAACAAACTTTTGAACAAACAGTGACAACAATGAGCTTTTCAGAGCAAGATATAGTCACTGGATTGAAAAAAGGTTTCTTTGGCATTACCGACACAGCACTTTCCGATCTCTGCTGAGTCATAGTAAGCCATGCTATTTCCAGGTTGGTTTCATGCAGG
>JAOUQW010000009.1:6758588-6770749 GCA_028565825.1 Olivaichthys viedmensis
TTAAGGGCCTTGCTCAAGGGCCCAACAGTGGCAGCTTGGCGGAGCTGAGGCTTGAACCCACGACCTTCTGATCAGTACCCAGAGCCCTAACCACTGAGCCACCACTGCCCCTTCTCTGAAGAGTCAGAAGAGCCTGACTGCCCACCACTCTGTATTCGGGGACTTTTGATTTCATTATTCTTTTATAAGCATTTCATACAGTGTGCCCAAGTGGCACAGCAGAACAGCATTCGCCCTGTCATCGTGGGTCCGAATCCCGAAGATGCCACAGCTATCCATGTCCCCTTGGTCAGGATACGGATAGTCCTGGGTTCGGAACTGTTAGGTGGAAACGCGCTATATAAGTACTGTATCTCCCCAGGCCAGCTCTGCGCTCTGCGCTCTGCGCGCTCTGCGCTCTGGCTCCGCCCGCCTCCTTCTCTAAAGAGCGGGGAGAGGTGCGCGCTTCTGCATTCACCAACCCGACTGCGCGTTATTCTAAACACATCGCTTTGGTGAGTCAGTACCGAGACCATCGACCATCTGCAGGATTACAATCAGCACACACCCGGAGAAGGACTAAGCATACTGAGAAACGTGCGCTCTTCACGTTCGTGATTGGATACATCGTCCGCAGAAACATTCAACAGGTTAGTCGGCTTCGGGTTTATGGTCCGCTCTAGTGCGTGTCTCTCTACATCTCCGCATTATGAAAGCATTACAGCTTGTCCGATCTCACACATGGCAGCAGAATTAAAAATAAATTAAAAAAAGCCTTCTATATATATATATATATATATATATATATATATATATATCCGAAATCAGTGTATTAATTTATTGCATTCGGATACTGGCTTCAACAGGTCAGTGGAATAATGGGTATGATAATGCTGAGTTGTTTTTACATGCATGTGAATTGCCTGATGTACCTCGCCCGGAATGTGAGTGTGTCTGCTAAACATTTTCTGGTGGTCGCCCATCTCCTTTTACGAGGGCCCGCCTGGCCTGTTGCGCAATGACTCATTTCTCAGCAATGAGTCCCCCAACCCACCCCCAAAAAAAAAAAAAAAAAAAAAAAACCTAAAGTGGAAACTGAAGTTAAAGGAGAAATACGCATAGCCGAAGATACCCGAAGATAAACGCGCCTTTGGAGCGCGTTCGCTGGCACGCACTCGCTTTACGCGCGAGGCATAACGAAGTTTAGATTTTAAAATATTCTTCTTGGTTAATTTACAGATTGCAATGTGTGACTTCAGCATGGACCAAGTGACCCCGCTGTCATCGGGCTACCGACGCCTGAAGGTAAGGACCATGGGCTGCTTTTCTTAAATGCTGTGTTAGTTCTGCACAGCTTGAACGTGAGATTCATGGACACTGTTTTACGTCTGCCTCCCTAACACACAGGTTCTGACCCTCATCTCCAGGATGAGGATGAGGACCCCCTTTTCTACTTCTGATCTAATGATGAACCATGTTTGAATTATTATTACTTTAACATAAAGACGAGTGATTAGACTGTAAATCAGGTTTGGAAGTTGTAGATTTTTAATTCAATTTAATTACTGTTGATTAATGGATCCATAGGCCGATCTGTCTGTCTGCACATCTGGGGGATGGGGGATAATAAGGAAATGCAGAATAATCTGTATATGCAGCCGAGTTTGAATGCTGAGAAACTGGAGCTAATCTAATCTAAAGGGAACAGGGCAGGTTTTAATCTGATTCTGGAGAGAGTAGCGTCGCTGCGTCCTGGTTGGACGAAACACCCACGCGCAGCCTGGCTGACACGGAACAGGAACGCCAAATATGGTGTTGTGCTGGGCTTCAAACGTTTGAGTTTGAGCAATAATGACGGTGTAGAAAGGGAGTGCCCTCTGGGTTTCCCCTGCTGTGTGTTATATGTGCTTTACTTTACCTATGCGACTCCCAACAGCCAGTGTGAAGTTTAATGATTCATTGTCTGGTTTTTATGACTGTAATGAGTGGACCAGTCAGTCAGCTGGCAGAAAACACTATTCTGAATGCACTGCTTACCCCCAATGAATTCCACAACATAATGACCCTTTAGTGTGGAATAGCAATATTATAGTGCTCTTCCTGTCCATAAAGTGATGTGTTGTGCTGGTTTTTACAGAGGCAGGCAGCTTTTGAGCTGTTCGAAGACCCAATGTCTTTGTTCTCTGGGTTTTACCCGTTGGTGGAGGAGAAGCAGGCAGCTCAGGAAGTCCCGTCGGGTTTGGAGTGTGCTCCACAAGGTAGGAGACCAAAACAGATCAGGAGAAATACTTCAATTAAAGTTTACATCAGTGATGCACGGTACGCAAGATTATAAGCCCACTAAGAAATTATCAAGGGATACTGTGCACTATCCTAAATAAAAATAGACTTAACATAAATCCCGAGCCTAATGAAAATAAAAACAAAAATGTCTTACAACAGCCCAAATCAGATTTGAATACTACAGCCCTACTGTGATTGTGTCACAGCAAGTTGCTTATTCAGATCTTAATACCATTGTGTCTGTGTGCTTTTCAGACCTGGGACCATGCTCCGTGCCTCTGCTGACTCCCTGCAGTAAAGCGGTGATGAGCCAGGCTCTGAAGGACAGTTTTAATGGCTTCTCCAAAGTCCAGCGCATCTGGAGCATCTCAAACAGTGAGTCTAACTCGGCTTCCTAAAATGGCTTAGTCGTAACGAATACACCTAGGAAATGTTTACACTGTAATGTAATGTAATTAATTCTAGTAACATTAACCTTTACATTTAAACATTCATCTCCCAGACCCACAGAAATGGAACAAGCAGCATGTCCAGCAGTGGCTGCACTGGGCTTCTGGAGAGTTTAGCCTCACCAATGTGAACTTCTTTAAGTTTGATATGAGCGGCCAGGAGCTGTGTGACCTGGGGAAGGACGGCTTCTTGGATTTAGCTCCAGATTTCGTGGGCGATATTCTTTGGGAGCATCTGGAACAGATGATGAGAGGTAAAGCGAAAGTCTCGTCTCCTACACTGTTTTTACTGAGACCTCCTAAAGTGGGCAACTTGATGAAGTCTGTTATTTTGGTTTTCTGCAGCCTGTCAGGAGAGATGCGAGGCCAAAGTGCTCTTCCAGCTTGCTCCAGCTGAGACAAGGATGAGCAACAACTCTGATGGTGAGTATTGATGATTGTGATCCATTTAAATAAGTCAAGTAGTATAGATATAGTGAATTTGTCAGTCATAAATATGCTTCAATACTATCGAAGTCTACTCAACTTTAGGTGCAATGCTATAATTCAGTAGGGCCCAAAATTCTGACTCCACAACCAAAAATATTACAACAAACTAATACAATTTTGTAAAACTATATTTCTAAATCAGGTCAGTAGAGCAACATTTACTGATATAACACAAAATATTTTTATCTTTACTGAAATCACTAGCAACAATGTGTTATGTGTACCATAGAGAACAGGCTATTCAGATATATTTCGGTTTTAAACAAGTATTTCTCAAACAGGTATATAATAATGTATTATTGAATAATGAGGATCAACCTAGTACAACGTATTAGTATTAGTACAATGTATTGGATTAGCTTTTGCTAAATAAAACAGCAGTAAACTCAGTCTTTGGACCTGAGTGTTGTTATTTGCTAAGTATTTTCTCTGGGGGAAATCAGAGTCTGAGCGAGTGTGTTTGTCTCTAAAGGTTTCAGCCTGGAGGACACACAGTGCGTGTCGCAGTCGTCAGACAGCACTAGTAGCCTCCTGAGGGAGCTGTTTAAGGCTCCAGATAGTCCCACCCATCTGATCTCTGACCAGGACTTCTCCATGTTCGCCAAACCTCAGTTGAGTACGGTGAACGTCAGTTACATCAACCAGGAGTTCCCAAATGGCAAAGCACAGCCACGCCTTAACACACACTGTGAGTCTAACCACCTGTTTGCTTAAATGAACCTGTTACATTCTGATTTCAGACATCCTGTTAGTCCAGTGATTATAATGGTGATAACGACAATAGCAATGATAACATTATAATTGGACTACTACATTTTATATTTAATATATATACAACTAATGTGTGCCTGGTTTGTTTCGTGCTGCAGTTTCATCCCATGAGCAGACCTCTACAGAGAGCGTGGACAGTGTGGACAGTTCAGAGCGTGTCCTGCGCTCCTGGGGTAGTCAGTCATCCCTGGCCGACACCCAACGTGTACCATCTTACGACAGCTTTGATGACGAGCACAGCACGGTGCCGCTAAGCCTGGGAAAGCAGGGTCTGTCCTTCAAAGACTATGTACAGGAGAGAAATGAGCCACTGGAGCAGGGCAAGCCTGTCATCCCAGCCGCTGTGCTTGCTGGATTCACCGGTGAGTGGTGGCATTAATCTGTTTCACTCTCTGTACTCATTTTTACTCTCTAATTAGTCCAATTAAACATGTGCTGTTTCTGTGCTGACCCTTAGGAAGCGGCCCTATCCAGCTGTGGCAGTTTCTTCTGGAGCTCCTGACAGATACGACCTGCCAGGGCATCATCAGCTGGACAGGAGATGGCTGGGAGTTCAAACTCACTGACCCTGATGAGGTAACAGTGTTAGCAAGATTTTCAGAATGTCCACAAAAAAAAAGTAAATCGGGGCGATTGGACTTCTGGTATTTTGAAGACATTCCGAGGGTTTACATTAATTCTAAATGCACACAGTGCTTAAATGCCAAGAAGTTTTTAATCACTAACTGATGAAGCCCTTTAGATGACTGCCGAAAGGTCTTTTTATACCTATTTATAAATAACCAAAGCCACAGAGGCACTCATAGCATTCTGCAGACAGTGATTGCAGGAATAAAAACAGACAATACGTGTCTTTTTTTGTGTCCAAAGGCTGTTCATTTTAGAAAATAATTATTATAATGCATAAATATGATGTAATTTCACTTTTACCTCTCTGTTGTCTCATAAAGGTGTTTACGTATTATTATAAAAATTATTTAAAAAATAAGTAAGAAATCTGAATTGCTAAATTGTCATTCAGAATAATGGTATGCATTGCAATTCTAACATCAAGTCCTGGGAGCAAAGTATGGAATGAAAACTTCCATATGTGATACACAAATTTATACATTTTGGTCTACCCATTGCTCTGCAGGTGGCGCGTCGCTGGGGCCGCCGCAAGAACAAGCCTAAGATGAACTACGAGAAGCTAAGCCGTGGCCTGCGCTACTACTATGACAAGAATATCATCCACAAAACAGCTGGAAAGCGCTACGTGTACCGCTTCGTCTGCGACCTGCAAAACCTTCTGGGCTACGCCGCTGAGGAGCTGCATGGCATGCTGGGCGTGCTGCCCGACACTGAGGACTGAATCGAGCAAACGCCTCTAGAAGAGGTGTGTGTGATGGAGAAGGGGAAATGCCCCCTGATGTCCACTGTTACAGTCCGGGCCCTTTAAAGGTCTGTGTCCTGAGTGACAGCAGCTATGAGCTGCACTTGAAGCCTCTGCACTGGCTGCACCAGAAAAAGTGCAGTTTTCTGTTTTTCTTTCAGGGCAGGACACGGCTCTGGTTCTTTACAACTGCCACATTTGAGTGAGACAGGACTTCTGAAAGTGACCGAACGTCTGGTGTGAACCAAAAAAAGAGCCTCAGGCTTTATAAGCTACACAGATATGAATTCTCTCTTTATATGCGCAGATTCTTTACTTCAGTGTTAGGAGTTTGACAGGGGTGTTTTTAGACCAAAAGATAACTGTACAGAGAAGCTTTTACAGAATATTGTTCTTTTTTATGTTTGCAGAGAGAACAGGGTGCCCGTATAGGACACTGTATTGAGACTGTTGTTATATAAAAATGCTGTTACCGTCACTGGTTTGCTAAGTGCTTTAAGCTCTGCAGTCTTGCACGCTTCCTCTGCTACGAGAGAGTCAGCCAGCATATCAGCCAAGTATAAACCTGAAGGTTTATGTGCATTTTTTGTTGCAGTCTGACTCTGTATCTGTACTTTCAATAGGCCATAATTGTAAATTAAATACAGTGTATAATTTATTTCATGAACATTTTGATTGCAGTTGCTGTATTAGCAGCACATTTGTGTCTGGGTTGTTAATTACTTTTGCAAAGGCCAAAGTGACATTCCAATGTCAGTATTTAATTTCATTATATGCGATTGTTGTCATTAATCATGCACTTAGGTTAATAGCATATTGGCAGGGAGCAACACAACTGTAAGACTTGCCAACAAGGATTAATATCAGATCTTGAAACAGCAACAGAGATTTGCCTCTGGGTTTTAGGACTAAACTGTATTGTACATTTTTATCAGAGTGAGTTGTGTACTATAAGTGAATTTTATTTATCTTTTTACAAGTCTGACTTTATTTAGCTCTATTTATTTAAATCAAAGCCATACAGGCACTCAGAGGATTCTACAGAGTGTGATTGTTAAATCAAATATTTTCTGTTGTGGTTGGTTCTCTTATGTACAGAGCATTTTGATAACTATAATTGTGTTTGATACATTGAATTGCTGGTTGAAGCATTAAGGAGTATCACTGGTATAAGAAACTGGTATGAGGAATCTTTGTAGGAAAATGTGTAAATGAAAAATTGCCAGGTTGAAAAAATCTAAAAAGTGACATTGTTTTTAATGAGGTTGTGGTACTATTTTAACATGTTTTGTGAAACTGGTTAGACCTTACATCAATATTCTTGTCTCAAAAATTATTTTTCTACATAAATCCTTTGTATTATGTTGTTTTGCAATCGTTTGTGGGTAAAAATGATTGAATACAGCATTACAGAAATAAAGAGGGAATGAAAGAAACAACAATATGGAGCCACCAGCTCATGAATGATAAAAGTGCTGATCTGGGATCAGATATCCCTCCTTCTACGCATAGAAAAGGCAGGAACTTATACTGGAGCAAAACCGTTTGAAAACTGTGATATTGGAAAAGCACGTACAGGCAGTCAGAGAGATACTAAGTTATACTTGTGTGTGCAGATGTCACAGAAAGCGTGTGCTCCTCGGAGCTAGACAGACAATAGTCATGAATGAGTTAAGCCTTCAATGGTTTCATTGGGGGGTTAAAAATGAACACAGATCGCACCTTAGAACTGAACAGAGTACAATCTGGAGTTAAAGTGTCCAAAATGTATTTTGGGACATTACCATCACTGGAAACCCAGCAATTAAGAGAGCATGTCTCTACTTTGCTCATTGATGTTCAGATGAATTAATAGTGCTGTTTTTTTGGCAGAGGAAACTCATGTATCATTGTGGCGACACCTTTGCCTGTGTTTGCTGTAAAATAAATGTGTTTCAAATGACTTTACGTGTGGCTGGTGTTCAGTGTAATATCACATGTCATATCTGTAACTCAAACCCAGCTCTAACAACCACAGACTGAACACTGTTATTTAATATGTGCATCTGGTAGTTTCTCGTATAAAGGCAGATTACACTGGATGAATTCTCTGACAAAGGCCTTCAGACTGACATTTGATAATCAGTGCCAAAACAGCAATGGACCTCACATTTACTTGTGTCTCAATACTGGAGGAAAACAACTGATGTAATCCCTGTACTGGTACATTAAATATCATCTGTCACACAAAACGCTTACTCATTGCTTAAAGGAAAGGCAATTAAAGTCTGCTACTCGCCTCATAGCACACCAGAGGTGTAATGGTCTCAGCCAATGCCGTTTTCAGACCGGTTTTAGAGGGGGGGCACAGAATTAGGAATGGGGGTCAATAATACATAATAAAATTTGACTTTCATGTTACTAATTTGACATGGTTACATAACATTTCCAACTAGAAAGGTAAATTAATCTCACAGTTTCAACATCCAGAATGATGGACGATGAGGACATTCGGTGTGGTAACAACGCTCCGAGGACACTGAGCAGTTATATATGACTGAGAGGAAGTAGCTTCCCCGAAGAAATGACTGACGCACTGTAGGCCTATTTTGGAGTGTATAGTGTACATAATAGTGCAAAGTGATTATTAATTAAGTTGGTTATGAACAAACAGTGCCATTAAATCAATACAAGTTCCTGTTCAATTACCATAAATGACAAGAAATTGCATGAAATTAAAATTCAGTGATGCTGCTAAAACTCAATTTCCTTAAGTCTTAGGCTGCCTATGTATTTAAATTAAACGTCAGGTTCGGACAGAATTCCCGGGTTATGTTTAATGCCTGATTAGACTGCCAGCTTCAGTATTGCCCAATTTTAATTGGGCAATTTCCCAAACCAATTTAATACATGGGCCAAAGACAAAATAGATTTTCAAAACAAGAAATAAATAAAGGAATCTGATCAGCTTAAGGCAGGTACCACAGGCAAAATAGTGATTTTACCTCCAATTGTCTTTTTTTAAAAACATTTTAGTTTTTTTTAGAATTTTGTATATTTTCCATCTATAACTTTCATATTTCCACAATATGTAAAAATAAATGTATTCATATAAATACTTTTTATTTTTATTCTTTTATACCAACTCCATCAACTATGTATAATTTTCCTGTATTTTTCCATTTTTAATTAGACGTTTATGGAGAGATTTTTAAATATCGCCATATTGAATCATATGTTGTTGGAAAGCTGAACCGAACATTATGCAGTCCATGGATGATGTAATGATTTGTCCTGAAAAATTTATTGTTTTCTGAGATACTATTGGTTACTGACATTATGTTTATCGGCCGTTCCCTCAAAATGACCTGCTTCCATGTGATCCTTGTTAAACACAAAAGATATGAAATATAAAGATGTATGCACTTTGAGCATTATTTTTCCAGTTTTATTCAGCCAGTAGTAACACTGCATGTCACACTATTTTTTGTACACATTATTTTCAATTGTTACCCCTATCTGTATCTCTCAGGGACTTATGTAAGACTGTATGTACAATGAGGAAGAACAGAAAATCAAAGATGCAAATTCGTGCTTCATGTCAATCTGATTGTGGCCTCTTTGCGTGAGCATGCAACTAGTGCAGGGTGGTTTTGGTTACATTACTTGCTTCCTTTGCTCATGCACTAGCTCTCGATGCAACTCGCTCTCTAAGCCGTCAGGCTTCCTGAACTGAACACTAATACGCCTCCTCTACATGATGTAGTATACTCAGTGGACGATTGTTTGGATCACCTACTGCTGTCACATCCAGTTTTATGTTGAAATTGTAAGTTGTATTCAGATGGTAAGGATGTGTTGTATTGCAAAGTCTGATTACAGTAAAAGTACAGTGTTCAATTGTAATTGTGCTCAATTGCATGCTTGTTTTACAGTAATGATCATTCAGTCCATCTGAATCACAGCAACGCCTCCAGAGCAGCTTCAGCACTGAAGGCACAAAATGTTCAACGATAACGTCCTCACATCTCACACCAACCCTCTTTTTCTCTGAGAAGGTGCAAAAGACATCCAGTGAGTCAGCAGCAGGACCTGTGTTTGCATATTCAAGGCTCCCTTAACTCTAGTATAGTATTATCTCATACGGAGTTCACGGAATCAAACTTAACCCTAGAAGTAGATATCTGGTATAATTTAGGTCTAGTAGTTAATTAAATAGGATTTTACTGGGCATAGTGATTTTATTGGGCATTTTTCTCCGGTTACCTCTGTGCTAATTTTAATAGAATTTCAATCTGCTTCAGAAATGGGTTTCCAGCCACATTTCCCTTTAGTGCTGCTACTGGCAAAGAGCAATAAAATGAAATCGCGATTACTCACAGCTGATAAAGCCACAAATAACAGGCTAATAACTGGACCATCTTTATAATACAAGGATAAAGGTTTTTTGAAGAAAAAAAAAAATAATAATTGTAAAGGTTGCTTCAGTGGTATCTGTATTTATCTCATATCTTATATTATATAATATCATGATTATCTCTACATGATACTGTATTATCACAAGCAATTTCAGTAGATGAAAAAAACATCAAGGGTCATGGGTCAACCTTTTTGGCTGTAAAAGCCAAAGTTTTCAAACCAATGTAAAATGTTTTCATGAATCCCTATCAAATAGATACCGTATTTCTCTATGGCAACTATAAACTGAAATATTTCAAACGTTATTTCATACATTAGATCACAAAATCAGCTCTAATAAAATTGGAAGCTTGGCTGTAATGTGTTCAAACATACATGCCTTGGAGGCATATTTGCATTACAGAACTAAATAGCATTATTCCAGTAATTGTGCTTGGGTTTTTACAGTTCTGTGCTATTGTGTAAATCTCATGCTTTAGCAGCAGAGTTCATTCAGGCCACGTGCTCCATCTGCAAGCTGTTACCTGCGAAAGAGCCAACGGCACTTACATGAACGTCACTGCAATATCTCCTCCTCCTGAGCAATCGGGAGAGTATGCAGGCCTGGCCTACAGCCAGACTGAGTCAGCGTCTCACACTCACACACAATGCCAAGCAAGAAGGGCCAAACTCTTAATTCAGGGGCCAAATTAAAACCACATGACAAAAGTTACAAGTGCTTACAGCTCTCTGACTAAGTAGTTAAATAGTGGGATAAAGACTCAAATAAACACGAATACAAAGCATGGTGAACTGTAGCACATGAGCCTTTTGCTCCAAAGTATATGTAAAACTAAAAGGCAAACGAGATTTGATGAAAACCTCAAATTTAGGTAGAGGGTGTTACTTGCTCTACCAAATAACTGAGCTGCAAACTAAAACCCGCAGTACTGATCCAACCCCCACACTCATTTAACTGAAATCTGGAGGCGTCAATTGAAATCCAGAGGTGTTGATTTAAGACTAGTGATTTTACTGTGTATAGTTCTTCAACTGCAGCCCAAAAAAACCTTCTACGGTGAACAATAGGAGAGAGAAGAGGTGAACTTTGGCCAGAGTGAAATCTTGGACATAGAAAAGACGACTGTTGTGGTCATATACAAGATGCCAAACATAAATATACCGTATGTCCTTTTTACGTTCATATTTAAGAGCCAGAGCAAGAAAGAAAGAAAGCTTCTTTCTTGTCACATATACATATACAAATACAGTACAGTGAAATTTGATTCTTCGCATATCCCAGCATGTTGGTAAGCTGGGGTCAGAGAGAATTAAGGATCAAAAGCAAAAAAAATGCTAAACCTTTAGAAGGATACTTGGTCTTGGTACTTTCAAAAAGGTCCATATGGTTTGAGGTCCAAACGGTTTAAGCAACAGAAAAGTGCACAGGGTGAAACTGAGAGAAAGAATGGAGAGAAAAGGTAATGGTGGCTCAGTGGTTAAAAGCCAATTCACACCGGATGCGTTTCTGAAGTGTTTTTTCAGCCGGTGTGGCTTGACTGAGATCTTTATGCAACACTTGACGTGATGCACCCGGTGTGAATTTGGAATAAGGCTACTGGTTGTGAGTTCAAATTCCGGCAACCCCAAGCTGTCACTGTTGGGTTCTTGAGCAAGGCCCTTCTTAATCCTCGACTGCTCAGCTCAATTAATTGTATGTCTCTCTGCCAAATGGCTAAATGTAAATTAATAGGCTAATTTTACAGTCTCTGGCAAAGTCTAGACAACTTCTGAGTCCTTCACCCTCGTGTGCACGTGCACACGCACACGCACACACACACACACACACACACACTGTATGAGAACTAACGGTCACACCAATTACACAAAACAATGGTTTCTAGTTTTGCTGCATGCTTTAATATACTAGCTCACACACAGGCCAGCAATTCAACACCAATATATTGTTAGCAGAAAGTACAAAACCACACACTCGCAAACACAGTCTGCCTCCCCAAAACACCACAGACACACACACTTCCTGTTGCACTTCAGCAACTCAGAAAAGTCACAAAATGAGGTAAATCTACAACAACTAAACATGTGTTCCACATTTTACAGTCTTAACACACATCTAAAACACACACCTAAATCAATCACATGGGTTCTTTCATCAAAGGATGTGCGTGCGAGTATTGAGAGACCACAATTTGGAAGTAGGAAGTAAGTGACAGGTTGACCACTTTTAGATACACTTTTATGCACTCAATACATAGAACACACACTCACACTACATATATATAAATTAGTAAGGCCTCCCTTTGTAGCCCATCCTCCTCAAGGATCGACACGTTGTGCATTCTAAGATGCTTTTCTGCTCACCACAATTGTACAGAGTGGTTTTCTGAGTTACCGTAGCCTTTCTGTCAGCTCCAACCAGT
>JAOUQW010000009.1:6776030-6790580 GCA_028565825.1 Olivaichthys viedmensis
TAAGGGCCTTGCTCAAGGGCCCAACAGTGGCAGCTGAGGTTTGAACCCACGACCTTCTGATCAGTAGTCCAGTGCCCCTAACCACTGAGCCACCACTGCATAGACCAGGGCCAATTTAAAAATGGAACAATAACATATTTTTATTGGGCCAATTTAAGCCAAGCCAGGCTGGCCCAATTAGGGATTTCTAAGGACATCACAGGTCAGTTGGTGCTCACTGGGTAACAGTTAAAGTATGTGCCAAAACTAAGCCTGAACTGAACCAGCTCATACTGGAGGCCCAGCCTCTCTTAGGCATTCTGAAGCCTGCCTTCGCCCACGCAGGCATTAACTTGTGGGAGGGCTTGTGTCATACACCTGATCAAAGCAGATTGTTCTGTTTGTTTAACGTGGCAGGGCTCCAGTTGTTCTCAAGGCTGAGCTGCAAAATAAAAGCAAGACAAAGAAGCAAATGTTTAACCAACCCTAAAAGCCATTTTCTCTGGAAGTGTTCCGCCTAGCCTCCATTTACCGTAAGAGTGCCTGCCTTTATCTGGCATGGGAGGGATGAGGGTTGGTTTCCTGGAGACAATGTTGGCATATACTGTAAGCGATTATATTGAAATATGAGACATATATGAAATAAATACTTATCTACATAAATGTGTATTATTTTAAACACTTAGATAGTTTTTCTTATTTAGAGGGAAGCCATTTTAAGACCAGAACCCCAATAGTAATGGAGCCTTAAATCACAAGAACATTATACTAAAGAACCATACAAAACATATGTCCAATAACAATTACTATCACAAAGAGAACAATAGACCCATAATACAAAATTTTAGGATATACTAAGAAAAAAAAATACTACTGCTGTGTCTAAGACTTCAACCTGTACTTTTTGAAGTCTATAATAATTGATGGTCATTAAATCATATAGAATTGCTGGGAAACATTTACAGTTAAGAAACATGCAAACTATATTATAAAGCGGTTCCCATTACAAAACAGCAACATTCCTGCCATCCAGTTTAATGTTCCCTTTTCAGTTGAAGCCTAATTGCCTTGTCTTTCAAAATTGTTCAGTTGCTCAAACAAGACAAAAGATGACCAGCTATAATTACCCATCATTTTATCTGGTAACTGATGGTATATAACAATACTTTAGGAGCTGTTTGAACCAATTTGTCTTTTCTTTTTTTTCTTTCAATGTCAAATTTCCAAGCCAAAGAATAATAGTCAATACTCTGTTACTGCCCTGTAACATGGTATTGGACCATGGTATTGTTTAAGATTAAAAGAAGTCTCTAGTTATCCCAAATTATCTTCGCATTTGATTGTCATAAAGACTAAAGTTCATCTTAAAGGTGTCTACTCTCGCTACCTACTGCCCACTGGTCACCAGCGGTAGGTCATCACGACTGACCTCTTTTACATAAAAGACTGTCTTTGGTTTTACTTATATTTAAGCTGCAAGTTATCTTTCCCCTTCAACTCACCAGAGGAGATTAATTGCTTCATATGAACCCTATCAAAGTTGCATTACCTGCAAACATACAGCACAAACGGCATTAACAGCACAGTCATAATATACATATAAAGAGTACTAATCTTTATGAAGGATATTAATCTCAGGGTGGTTCTGTCAGCCACAATGGCTTACAAAGATTTCATACGAAGTTCAAAATGTAAGAACATGCTGCTTTGATCCCATATCAGTTTAACCTTTTAAAGGGTCAATTGTCAGGGCCAAGCGGCAATCTACAAATAAAACCTTTATGCATGTCTAGGAGTTTTCAGATGATGAAAATCATCCTAAAATGTATTTGCTTTCTCGTGGAGCATATAGAACTAAGTGCAAGTAACTGTGCAGTATGTCAAAACTTATTTATACAATATGGCCTTGTACGGTAGTAAGCATTGCTTTTCGTGTGTTGCTCATCTGTATTACTAAAGCTAAGAATGCTTCATTATGAAGACCAATCAATGTCAATTGTGTCTTTTCTGAACTTGTGTCAAACCCATAAATAACTAAGAGCTGCAGGTTGCAGCATTAGAAACAGTACACGATGCACTTCCTTTTTATTTAAGCCAAACTAATAAAGGAAGGGAAAAAATTACAACACCACAAACCACAGACCTCGACTAAAGAACATTTGCGTAAACTCAGACACATTTGACTTTATCTCTTGAAAACAGATTCTGTGTCTTTAGCAACGTAGCTCATTTATGAACACACAATGTGTTCTGCATGGTATGACGCACATTGACTCAATCAGAAACCAAGCCATAAATAAGACATAGATCATCTCTCTCTCCCTGTCTGAGAGATATAAATGAACATACATAACTGGGCTTGTTCATTGCTGTCTAGGTTAATATTTGACAGATGAGATAAAGAGGATGGTAATGAGGCTCAGCAATATATTCCAGAACAGTAAACACACACCTGTCTTTATGATTACACAGTGACCCACTATAACTATAAGACTATCCTGTGCTCATCCCGGGACTCTTATTTACTATATGTTCATACCAAACATCCTTTAAACACATTAGTGCTGTTTGTGTCTATATGCCTGTTCACTGTAGTGATTTATAATCCCACTATCGGGTGTCACCCAGAAGAGGATGTGTTCCCTTTTGAATCTGGATCCTCTCAAGGTTTCTTCCTCATGTCGTCTCAGGGAGTTTTTCCTTGCCACTGTCGCCTCTGGATTGCTCTTTAGGGATCCAGATCTATATACGGATTCCTGTAAAGCTGCTTTGTGACTATGTCCATTGTTAAAAGCGCTATACAAATAAAATTGTTACACATACCATAAGCCATCAGTCCACATTTATGGGCCATATGCTCTCACAGAGAAACTGATGTTACATTCATAATATAAGTGTGATAATTAACAAATGTACAGATTTTTTTAGGTTTTCCATTACTATAGTTCTAAATATGACATAAGCCACTGTTTATGACTAAAAACCTGAGTAAAAGCACTGCTCTTAAATAACAATGATGTGGCCCTACTGATTGGGTGTTAGTATGAAATTACAGAAGTAACACTGCTGCTCTGAGATGCTGTAGAAAATAAGGTTCTAGAAAGCCTGAAGTCCTGAGTTAGCAGAAACAACACTAAAGCGTAAAGCCTTTACCAATTAAGGGCAGAGTCGCAGAAGGAAGGGGCCGCGTTACGGTGCGATTGCATCACAGCTGGGACTTTCCCTCTGTCATACAGACAACATGTACACCTCATCACCACAGAACACACTCGCATTGTTTACAGCGATAAAGGCAGTAAAACCTGGTTATCTGATCTGATTTGTGTGATAATGATCTGAAAACTAAAAATCTGACATTTGATTTGGGCCACATGTCCAAAAACAGCAACAAAAAATGTTTTTCGATGATCTTAGCACTGGTATTTTTGGGTCTTTCTTAACAACAACTTTTTTTATTTATTAACTAAACATCTGGATTCTTTGATATGTAATAACAGATCTCCATTACACGTGAGTCAACGAATAACCAAGTAAATAAACAAGCACAAGCTACAGGTATCATTATTTGCAATTTTCATTATTTTTCAATATATTTCAATATGCAGTGTTTTCTAATAGTGGTACAGTTTTTGGATTTCATGAACAGTATTACATTACTTTATGAGTGCTGGCTAGGCAAGAGCTGCAGTAAAATAAAATCTACTATGTTCCCCTTTCTGCACTGGCTAGAACCTCTCAGCACCATGTCCTCCCAGCTCACACCAGACCGTGCAAGTGGTGCAATCATCAGTAATTACACACACACACACACACACACACACACACACACACACACAAGCGTGAACACACACTGTTCCTGACAAACTATGTGATAAATGAGTTATCACTATCAGACTTCACCAGGAGCAGCTGTGGCTTTGCACTCCTTAGTGCAAAACTATTATAAGACACGTACACTCACTCAGTTACCACTTTATTAAGTACATTTACCATATAGGTGCACCAGACTGACGTGCCTGTATCACTATGCACAGTTTGTTAATCCCCCTTTATTCCGTCCATCAGTGGAAGGGGGTCACCACAGGACCAGACCCGATATTATTTGGTCGGATACGGTAGTGGCTTCTACATCTGTATTAAATGTTGTTATAAACTGTTCTCAAATCAAATCGTTTTATAAAAATCAACTTCACTGAAAATAAAAAACACTGTATACTGTAATAAAACGTATACCATCGTCTGCAAACCTGTAATTAACATTTTATGATAAATGGAAAAAAAAAACTGCTACAAATAACCCCCATTGGTTACTACATATAAAAATACTGTTAAATCAGGTCTGTGAACATTTTCAGTCACCCAGGTTATTGAGATGTCTCCATCTTGAAGACCTATCAATTCAGAACTGATGAAGTCCCTCAGATGAGTGATGGAAAGTCTTCAAGATAAGTCTAGTCGCTTTGACTTACTACTATACATACAGTCAACTGAAATCTGGTTTCACTTTCAAGAATGATTTCAATATTAGTGTTTAACATAGCAGGATTTATGGTCTAGGAAGCCTGCAAACTTATGTGGGGTAAAAGAGGTGACATGTTACGAAACCTTTTAGTAACTGGACTGTTTTAGTGATTTAAAAAGAGAATATATGTGGCCTTCTGCATTAAACAGCTGAGAAACCAATAAAATATTGTTAATAAACCAATTTTGGAATATAAATATATATTTGTATTGATTAGTTTGGTTATTGCAAATAAAATAATTTCATTTGTTTATTCCAAATAAAAATATGCTTCAGGACTAAAAGCAATTGTTGATGGAATTAGTTTTGACATGGAGCCCGCCCACTTCAGAGACTACACATTAGAGAATAATATATTGCATATTGAGTTAGGGCTAGACAAAAATTCTCTCAATCAGTTATTCTTAAATGTATTTTTCAAGGAAGAAAAGTTGAGGAAATTTAGACCACCATACTCAATACTATTCATAATAGCATACTTCTTAACATAATGCCTGTTATGTTATGATAAAGTTCATAAGCCAGGGTTTGCATCGCATTTGTTTGATATAAACGTGACATGCGACGTTTTTGCGCATGCGCGGCGGATTGAATGATCCGTAAAACGGTAACGCATGCGTAGTACAGATCGGGCAGCATCGTCGCTCCGCGATCTGCGGCCCTCTGCCTGATCCGGACTGCGCATGCGCAATGCAAATCGGGCAAGGGACGCGGATTGGGTAACCGCAATGGCAACGAGCGCGCTGCACGGTGTAGTTACTCTGTTACAAGGCAACGCGATGTTACGTTCGTGGTGTTTTTTTAATGATCTGTTCTACACGATGTTTTCATTCTCATTTTTAATAAAAAATATATATACTGCCTCAAATATTTAAAAAAATATATATATATATTATTTTCTAGGCTTCAAATTTCTAAGGACTCGCGCCCCCCTGCGATTTCTGATTTGAAATCCAGAAGTGATTTCCCTGCTGAAAAAAATCCAGCTTGGTCTGACCAGCTACCAGCTGCCAAAACACAGGCCGAGCTGGTCAAACTGGTGGATGGAAACAGTTTATGAATTACCGTTACGAATGTAACATTGTAGAAGCATTGTTTCAAGAAAACAACACAAGGAATCGTTATAAGGAAGCTGAAAAATTAATTCCTAGCTGACTAAGCTGGTCTACCAGTTTGACCAGCTCGGCCTGTGTTTTGGCAGCTGGTAGCTGGTTAGACCAAGCTGCATTTTTCAGCAGGGAGAGACGTTAGCATAATGCTAATGAGATTATGCTAACTGAACTATAACCATTGCTTTGTAAGTTGTCTCTTTAGCATTAGCATTAAACAAATATATATGAACTGTGTACCAAAAGTACTAACTAACATTGCTAATCATAACTGAAGGGGACAAATTAGCTTGATGCTAATAAACTATGCTAACAGAACCCTGTTAGCTTTAATTTGATTGGATGATCTATTCAAATTGATTGCTTTTGCCAGTATGCATACGTATGCGTAAATCTTTCAGAACAGTAGGAGGATCTTAGCTGTCCATCAAACAAGTGGGTGGGGCGGTAGGTATGATATGTGAAAGCGCATCTTTTATTGTTTGTGTTTCCGTTTTTGAATTTTACTAAAAACTCCGCCCTCCATAGCTAACTAGCATTGCTTTTCATGAGTTAAAGAGTAAGCAGGGACCAGTTAGAAGGACGCTAATGAAATTTTGAAAACCGTACCCTGTTAGCTTTGATTTAGCATTAGATTTATCAACGTTGGTGGTTATTTCTGTGTATTTAAAGTGGCGATGCTGTTATAACTGACTTTTTTATATATATAAGTGAATAATCTTTAGTAAATAATTGTGGTAAAAAGATCCATAATATCAAGATTTTAATCATAATTAAAAGATTAAAGAGCTAACACTCTTCTTCATTTGTCTGTAGAAACAAAACAAGGCTGAAACAGTAAAGTGTGGTTTTAGGCTTATAAAGATTTCTTGTTAATAAAATGCTGCTCTAACGTGTAAACGTGTGTCTGCGTTTATCATCATGCAGAAAAAAACACGACTACATTCGGTTTTATTAAAGCAAAGACAGAGTTTAAAGTGTTAATGATAAAAATTTAATTTTATCTAAAATTAAAGAGTTGGAGTGGAAGTGAAAATACAAGGACATGAAACACGAAATTATGAGGAAAGAAAAAAGGATCTAAGTGAGAAAAAAAGAGAGAAAAAGATTTCTGCTAAAAAATTTCAGACGTCACTTAGTCATCAGAAAAAACTGGAAAATTTGTCACAGCACAATAAGGACTCACACACACACACACACACTCACACACACACACACACACACACACTCACACACACACTCCGTCCAAAGAAAACATGGTTCCTCCAGTGTTATTTCATTTTAAATCGTAGACGTAGTGCTGGCGTAACGGGGGGATTTGGGGGAATCCCACCATCCATCTGGGAGAGATAGAGAGAGAGAGGGAGGGAGGGGAGAAAGAGAGCGGTAGAGGGAGGGGGAGGGGGTGGAAGAAAGAGGTAGAGGTTTGCATCCCTTGTTCATTTGCACTCCTCTGTTTCTTCTCCGAAGGTTGCAGTTGTTCTCACACTGTTTCATCATTCTCTCTCTCTGAACTCAACCTGCACTAAACCTGAGTGGGTGGATGGGCAGATAGAAAGATAAACAGATACAGACAGACAGATAAATAGTGGGACAGACAGACAGATAAATAGTGTGACAGACAGACAGACAGATAAATAGAATAGACAGACACGGAGGATGGATAGATAGTTAAATATGTTATTGATCATGATAACTGCAATTTAAAAAATCTGATTTTAAAAATAAGTAATCCAGTGTGTTTACCTGCAGTAATGTGATCATCACACCTCCACAGTCAGCCTACAACCCACAAATACACCACCAAAGAAGAAGCATGTGTGTAAAATTCAAACTTACTGCCCTTTTTTTTATGAACATGGAGTCACTTCAGTGGTAAAATATTAATTTAGTGGTTTTATGTCCATTTTCCAGCTATTTCTACTCCGATTCTGAGACAGAGACAAGCTTTTCTTTTAGCTTTTTTTTAGAGATTTTTTGGAGAGATTTTCTTTCAAGTTTTGTTTGTGCAGATGTAGAAAAATGAACAACAGCAGATTAACAGTGAACATGCGCTGAATTATCACATTATTGGGCTAAAATCCAGGAGTCTATCTGATTTCTTTAATCCGATTTAAGGATATCACAGTGTGCTGTTTACATGAATAATCTGATAACTGCTGAAATCAGATCAGATCAGATCATTAATGTGCATGGAAACACACTCAGTGTCTGTAAGGAGCTGAAAGACAGACACAGAGAGACAGTGTGTGATTATAGCCAACGTGTGATTATAGTGAATATGTGATTATGATGAGTGTGTGATTATGAGTTGTGATTATAATGAGTGTGTGATTATAGTGAGTGTGTGATTATAATGAGTTGTGATTATAGTGAGTGTGTGATTATAATGAGTTGTGATTATAGTGAGTGTGTGATTATTATGAGTATGTGATTATAATGAGTGTGTGATTATAGCGAGTGTGTGATTATGATGAGTGTGTGATTATAATGAGTTGTGATTATAGTGAGTGTGTGATTATAGTGATTGTGTGATTATAATGAGTTGTGATTATAGTGTGTGATTATAATGAGTTGTGATTATAGTGAGTGTGTGATTATTGTGAGTATGTGATTATAATGGGTGTGTGATTGTGTGATTATGATGAGTGTGTGACTATAGCGCCTGTGCGATTATAGTGAGTGTGTGATAATAGCGCGTGTGATTATAGTGAGTGTGTGATTATAATGAGTGTGTGATTATAGAGTATGTGTTATTATAGAGGGTGTGTGATTATAGCGCCTGTGTGATTATAGCAAGTGTGATTATAGTGAAGGTGATTATAATGAGTGTGTGATTATAGTGAGTGTGTGTTAGAACTCTAATGAGTGAATTGAAGCGAAGCTGCTGATTGGTCACCTGCTGTTACAGTTATTATGACATCATCATCTAGCAGTCGGAATTCAAATTTCACAAAATTAAAAGAACATGAAAAACAGAGCTTCACACACACACACACACACACACACACACTCACTCACGCACGCACGCACGCACACACACACACACACACACACTCACGCACGCACGCACGCACACACACACACACACACACACACACTCACAATGTGACCGAAGGCTTCATTCTGACCTGCAGGGTTCTAGAATGTAGAGATTAGAATTTAGAACTCCACACTGTTACATTGTAATGATTGGCACATTCTAGAACAGCCGAGACACTCACTGGGTTCTTAATGTCTCCCTACTGCCCTATTCCCTACACTAAAGAACCATGTGCACTTTGTAGTACACTAATTTAGAGAACAGATTGAGTGATTGACAGGAACCATCACGAACACCTCTCCATCATCAGTCCACTGTGAGCGTGTCCCAAACCACACACCCTATTCACTATATAGGCCACATAAACACCATCATCAGTCCACTGTGGGCATGTCCCAAACCACACGCTATCTTTAAAAGCCACAGTGCATTATAGGTATACTGTATACATCATTCATCTGTAGGGAACAGGGTGTGGTTTGGGACACAGTACGGTCCCCCTACGCTGAGGGGGTTAAACACTCACACACACACACACACACACACACACAGGGGCCGGATTGAGGCGCTGAGGCCTGGGCAGTGTGCCTGGATCCCCCCCTTTCTCCCTCCCTCGTTCCCTCTGTCTCTCTTTCTCTAATTGGTCAGACAGGTCATGGGACCAGGAAGTGTGGCCCTGTTCCATTTCCCCTCCCGGCTGAGGGAACACGGTGGGCGGCTCTTACACTCCGGGTTAAAAATAACTGCCATATTTAAGGCCATGGAGGAATCCCGGGTGCGCAGAGTAGGCACAGACAGCCTCACGACACAAACACACACACACTCACTCACACACACACTTTCTCTCCGGATTAGATGGAGTGATGTAAACGGCGGAGCCACACTCAGCTTGCTCTGCGTAAACAAGCCAAAAACCACGCGCACACACACACACACACACACATACACACACACGCTCGTTGTTCAGAAACATCACAGTGATGCCTTCCTCCTTTCATTCTCACTTTGTTTTAAATTAGGACAAGTACTAAATGCACCATCACAAACATCCCACCATCATCAGCGCACAGTGGACGTGTCCCAAATCACACACCCTATTCACTATATAGGCCACATAAACACCATCATCAGTGCAATGTGGACGTGTCCCAAATCACACACCCTATTCACTATATAGGCCACATAAACACCCTCATCGGTCCAATGTGGACATGTCCCAAACCACACGCCCTATTCACTATATAGGCTACATAAACACCATTATCGATCCACTGTGGACATGTCCCAAACCACACGCCCTATTCACTATATAGGCCACATAAACACCATCATCAGTCCACTGTGGACATGTCCCAAACCACACGCCCTATTCACTATATAGGCCACATAAACACCATTATCGGTCCACTGTGGACATGTCCAAAACCACACGCCCTATTCACTATATAGGCCACATAAACACCCTCATCGGTCCACTGTGGACGTGTCCCAAACCGCACACCCTATTCACTATATAGATCACATAAACACCATCACTAATGCCTCACTTCATGCGGAGACTTCTGACACACACACACACATACAGACACACACACACACACACATACAGATACACACACACACACATACAGACACACTCACACACACACACACACACACACACACACACACACACACACACACGAAAAACAATTAGCATCTGATCCATTGAAGATGAAACAGCATCTGATAGGAACTAGACATAAGGGCAGAAGTGTCACAGCATATAACTATGTTTTGAATATGGGCCATAACAGGGTGCAGTGTGTGTGTGTATGATGAATGGAAAAAGTCTCAATGGACTCTCAAAACACCCAAACACGAGTGTGTATACACGAGTATATATACATTTAAGGCTGGAAATGTGAACGTGTTTGAGATGAAAGAAAAAGACGTAATTATGATAGGAAATGATGTGCACATGCCTAGTAGACACTAAACAATTCTCTTCAAAACACACACACACACACACACCCCTAAAGGTTCTTCTAGGTGCATATAAGCTTAACGTAGGGAATTGTGGACGTGCGACGTCTTTTCTAGTTAGGAATAAAAGAGATTTATTTACTTGGTAAATAATTGGTAGCAATTTAATTACACTTATCTTTAAAACACACAAACGTACATCCTGTGTAAGCTTAAGAAAGGGTCCTGGAAGTGTTTGCTCGTTACCTGACAGTGGAGTGTTGCCCTGGTGGCAGGACACTGTAGTAGACCTGCATGCTGGCCGAGGGCACTGGCGTCTGATTGGTCGGTCCCTGAAGGACCAGCTGCTGCTGATAGGCTGGCTGAGGAACGTTTGGAGAGCCCTGGACACACACACGGCGGAACGATTCGTGGCATGATAAGCACACAACCCAATATCACGGGCATCATGCATCACAGTGCTTGCATTACAACTTCACATTTTCAAAAATGCGGCGTTAAATGACATACTGCAGTGTTACAAATCTTGTAGCATACAGAGAACGTGATTCATTTATGCCGTTATAGCTTCATGTTAACGTTTTACATTTCCTTCCGTCACACCCCTAATCACCATCAATCAATATGGTTTATTATTATTTATTTTAGACAAGAAAAGAAAGCACCTACCTGATAGGGTGACATGGACGGGTACTGCACCACAACGCCCTGAATCTGATTAGCCATCCTGCCCTGGTTGCCGATCAGCGATTGGCTCTGAGGCTGCTGAGCTCCCATCATGCCTTGGTAGTTGGGCGCTTGACTGGGCATGATGGCTTGATAACCTGACGGAGGGATGAAAAATAAATAAATAAATAAAATAAGTCAGACCAAAAAATTTCAATTGGCAAAAAAATTTATAAAATTTTTTACTCAGTAGATACTTATGCAAGAATGCACCGAGACGGTTTTTATTATCATCATCTTTGGCTATTTGAGAAATCCACATATGAAAGAGCGATACATCAACGTTCTGTTCACACGTTTTGCTTCATTTATATCAAGTCATCATGACACCAAAGATTTTGTTCAAATGGTAATGCGTCCTAACACGCGTGTTAATTGTTGCCTCTTAAGCACAAACGCCTGATACCGACTGATGAGGCAAAACAGTATTAGTACTCAAAACACTGGACCCTAATGTACCCGAAAGTCAATTTCCTGGAAGGATATGAGAATTCCAAAAGAGGCAAAAACTTCAACGCGCTAAAATGCGACATCCAAATAACAGCCTGTAAAACAGAAAATCCATATCCGTTTTTAAAACATGACAATCATTACTGATCATAATGTCTCCTCAGAACAATACATGACTGCCGACCAGTTTAAAAAAACAAAAAACACTTGACAGTTCTTTTGTCCTTAAGCAGAAGCGAAATGCTACTAATGTACCGTCTCGAGAGGAGGGAGAGGAATTGTGCTAAGGGCTGCTACCATTTCTTATCAGAACCTCAAACCTGGACAGAGTGCGCACACACAGTGAGAACACGGCCACAAACTGGAGGACGCGTGTGCGTGTGTTTTCCTTTACATAAAAACACACAGTTTATAGACATGGCGAGTGAGTATTATGCTGCTGGCCGTGATAAACATTCCACAATGACATGAACGGCAGTTAATGAAGCGAATGAAATGTGGCATTTTCCTAACAATAAAATCAATCCCTCTATGGAGAACTCGTTACGTTTTTTTATTTATTTATTTAATTACAAAAATATAGCATTCGTTAAATAGAATGTGTGTAGATTAAAGATTACACACACGACCATCAAAAAAAATAAAAATGAATATGAGAGTGGAAATTAAATGGTCCTAATTTCTTTTCTCTTGGTCCTACACTGCGCTCTCACACACACACACACACACACACACACAAGGAAGAGCTCATGCTGCCGTGTGCGTGCGTGTGTGTGGGAGGCGCATTAAAGAATGATGAACGATCGATTTGCTCTCGCTGAACGCGCGCAAATAAATAAAAAATAATCATAGAAGGTCAGGCTGGAAGCTGGGGTTACGCTTAGCCGCTTCTTTATCCACTTTCCTCTCTTCTTTTCATCTTTGCTGTTTTTGTTCTCCGTCTGGATAAATTCGTTCATAGGCCCGACTCTATTGTGCATCGTCCTACGCGCTTTTCCCAGCGGCCATGCTTCCGTTTCACTCACCTTTGATTGCTTCTTTGCTCTTTAAGCGCTGGTTCACTCTCAGTCTCTCGAGCAGTCTAACTACATGCGTTTGTGTGAGTGGGTGTAGTGGAGTAGGATGTTTAGGGGCGAAAGCGAGCAGACGGCTCTTTTCACCGAGCCCGTACGGCCATTTTTTCCTGTCTGGCCGCCTCCTTTGTAGCGGCCGGCTGCAATCAATTCGGCAGCGGGAGGAACGGGAGCGAGCGAGCGGGTGAAAGTGGGGGCAGCTATTTTATTATTTTTTTTACTTGCGCACTCAGAGCAGACATCAAGAGAATAAAAGCCCCTCTCTATTCAGCGCCACACATGTACGAGTTCACACTAACGCACGCGCCGCCCACGCACTCTCTATGAAATGGATTCTTTCAGTGGCGCTGTGAACAAGGTGTGAGCGTCGTTTCACAATGCCTGAGGATTAAGAGGTGCTGAGCGCAGACGTGGACACACTCCGAACGCTTCCAACTGCCATCGTTTTTATAATGCATGCATTTATATCCTAAAACTCAGTCACACTGCAGGGTCAGTGATGCGACATGCGGTACACCCTTTAACAAATAGGCCTATTAGACTTCTCATATTAACTCATCAGGCTACTCCAGCAATTCTGGTAGTCTGGTGGCCCGTGTGGTAAATTAACACCACCCTTAGCTTGGCGCCAACATAGCATTGAAAATCCCAGGAGATTTTAAAAGGAAATCTGGCTGCTTCTGCCAAGAAGCTACAACCGGGTCATGGTTGGATCTTCAAGCAGGACAATGATCCAAAACATACGCCCAAATCCACACACACATGGTTCAATGAGCACAGAATCAAGCTTTCGACATGGCCATTCCAGTCCCCTGACCTTAAACCCCATTGAAAACCTGTGGGGTGAGGTGAAGAGATTCGGGATTGAGGAACATTCTCAGATTCCTCGCTCTGTATTCTTCAATCTTATCAAGCTTTACAGGAGAAGACTCAGTGCTGTTATGTTGGCAAAGGGAGGTTGCACCAAGTACTAAATGCAGGGGTGCCAAAAATTGTGACACATGGTTTTGTTAAGAAAAATATATTTTTGCATAAGGTTTAAAAAAATAAATAAAAATAATTTATTAGAAGACATTTGCTTCAATTAAAATGTTAGTTTTCTCTCATATTTTCAGTGTGAGATTAAGCTAAACAACAAGACTTTTACCAAGGGTGCCAATAATTCTGGAGACATATATATCCCCCCCAACTACAGAACTGAACTCTTCCACTGTGGCTGAAGTGCTGCATGGCACTTAATGTGGTTGATTTTCAAAACAACAAAAATGCAATGAACGCTCAGGTGAAAATCTTAAACCAGACAACGCAAAGAAGTAACAGGTGAGAGGTCAGAGGTCGGGAGTGAGGGGTGGGAAAAGAGACCGGTTCACTGTGAGAATCATACCGCCTCTCAGACAGTGGCACGGCCCCGCCTCCTACCGCCCAGAATCGCCACGCACGCCCCACTCAGGATCATCACCACATGCACGCCATTGATTTCTACGTTCAAACACACAAGACCTAAAACCCAAAGAGTGCAGCAAGTTTCAGACACACAGCGTAGAGAGACAGACAGATTTTTTTATCTAAATAAACAAGTTTGACAGAACTGTGAGAGAGAGGAGGTGTGAACAAGTACGCGCGCGCGCGCATGTATGTATGTGTGTGTGTGTGTGTGTGTGTGTACCTTGTTGTTGCGGCGGC
>JAOUQW010000009.1:6800640-6811207 GCA_028565825.1 Olivaichthys viedmensis
GAGAGAGAGAGAGAGAGAGAGGGAGAGAGAGAGAGCTCCCCAATCCATATAAGGTAAGGCCAAAGAAAGAAAGGAGGGGAACAACAATAATGAAGGATATTCTCACAGGATGTCTAGAAGGGAGAGAGTGAAAGAGGGAGAGAGGGAGAGAGGGGGAGAGAGAGAGGGAGGGGGAGAGAGAGAGAGGAGGGGGGAGAGAGAGGGAAAGAGAGAGAGAGAGAGAGAGAGAGAGAGAGAGAGAGAGAGAGAGAGAGAGAGAGAGGGAGAGAGAGAGAGCTCCCCAATCCATATAAGGTAAGGCCAAAGAAAGAAAGTAGGGGAACAACAATAATGCAGGATATTCTCACAGGATGTCTACAAGGGAGAGAGTGAAAGAGGGAGAGAGGGAGAGAGAGAGATAGGAGAGAGAGAGAGGAGAGAGAGAGAGGACAGAGAGAGGGGAGGGGAAAGAACAGGGATTCAGGGACCAGCTGCACTGTGTCAGTGCTGAACTGAGAGGCTGCAGGCAGCATGAACATGAGCATGAGTGACAACCTTTTCAGGAGATAGCAGCACTGGTGCCTTCACTACTAAGGTAAGATTACTGTTTAAGGACGACTTTACTTTATCTCTCTCCACTACAGGCTACTCACTGTGCCCTGCTGTGAGCAGAGCGAGACCAGACTGGATGCAAAATAAAAAATAGAGCCCCTCTGAATGATGCTGTTTTATCAAAGCAAAGAGTGATGTGTTGTAACTGAGTTCAGAGTCGCCTGAAGACCTGGACGAGAAGTTAGATGACTATCCTCTCACACTGGTCACTGTTGGTATCCAGCCATGTGTCTGAAACTGATTTAAGCGGTTTTGAGAAGTCAAGATTTTCAGTGTGCTGCTTGCTTGTGTGTGTGTTTAAAGATCTGATTCATGCCGTCAACAGGGCTAAAGTCTGAGCTAGTGTTTAATGTGCATTTACAGCTCAAAATGCCATGAACTTGTGCCCCCCCCAATAACCGTCCTCCCCCAGTGATGGGTAACCTTTCAGATTTCTGCGTATGTCTGAAACGTGGGTGCTTCCTCTTACGTCAGATATGAATTTATGAAATGTTACAAGAGAACTGAAACAATGTTTGTTTTTTGCAGGGTGATCTTTGGTCATGTTACGTATGTCAAAAAGGTTCCGTTGAAAATGGAATAATTTAAGTGTTAACCTCTATTTCAACACAAAAAAATTAATAACAAACTAAATTATATGTTAATATAGATAAAAACATGTGTGTGTGGGTGTGTCTGTAGTAGTAATGAGAGCCAGACACTGTAACTCAGCAGAAAATTTGCACATTATGACAGGTGCACACTTCCCTATAAAAATGTATATACTGTAAGCCGAAATTAACACTGCCAGACTGTCTCTTTCTCTCCCTCTCTTTATCTGTCAGCCCATGTGTGATAGATCTGTCCTCTCTCTGTCCCTGCAGCATGATGAGCACCCAGGTGTGGTTCCTCTTCTTCATTTTGAATTTACTCCCGCTACAGCTCTCACTCTGCCAAGAGGTAAGTTACCTTCTGAGCAACTACCTTCTATCTTACAAATATGCAGATGGAGTCATTCAGCCTCTGGTCCATTTGTAGAATGAGTTCACAATTAGACAGATTAAATTAGTTTATTAGACAGATAAAACAATTTTTATGAAATTAACCCAATTTCAATGAACATTTTTTTATTTTATTGCCCCAAATGTAGCCGATCAGCCAATACATATTTGGTGTCTGAAGGGTACTTCTTTAGCTTTGCACTGTAGCTACAAGAATAATGTTGCCAAAACGTAAAGGAAGCTTAAAGCTACCAGTTTAGCATAGTGTGTCACAATGCAGCAGCGTGTGGCGCATGTTGCCGTGGGGACAAGCACCACAGCACGAGTGTGACAGTACCCCCCTAACGTGCACCCAAGCACCCATAACGGGCGGGAGGGGGGGCCAGGGCCCGTGGGGCCACCGTCCATATCCAGGTGGGCATTCTGCGGACGGCCTGAGAGTGAAGCGACGATGTCCTTTCTGGGATCGGGAGGCGGAGGGATGTCGCCATCCTCGAAGCCCGGGGGCGAAGCTATGACGTCCTCTGCGGGGACTGGAGGCAGAGTGCCGTCGTTGTCCCCAAAGTCTGGGGGCGGAGCGATGACGTCCTCTGCGAGGGCAGGAGGCACAGCGGCGTCACTGGCTCTGTGAAATCTTGCAAGAGGCACAGCAGAGCATCTATGAGGAACACCAGGAAAAAATGACTTTGCAGCAGTTATGCTGTTATTTATTTTCGATGAACAAATAGTTTAAATTTCATTCATTCATTTATTTATTCATTCATCTTCAGTAACCGCTTTATCCTGGTCAGGGTCGCAGTGGATATACTCTGGGTGGGACGGCAGTCCATCGCAGAGCATCACGCCTAGACATAATTTATAGTAGCCAATCCACCTACCAGCATCGTCTGGGGGGTGGGAGGAAACCGGAGAACCCAGAGGAAACCCTCACGGACACAGGGAGAACATCCGCAGCTCTGCATAGACAGTAACTGGATCTCAGGATTAAACTGGTGGTGCAGCAGGTAGAGCTTCAAGGTTTGATCTTGAGCTGTAGCAGGTGGATTGGCTACTGTAAAGTGCCCCTAGGTGTGGATACGTGTGTATGTGTGGAGCCCTGCAATGTACTGACATCCAGTTCAGAGTGTATTCCTGCCTTGCCCCCAGTATTCCTGGGATATGCTCTGAATCCTCTGCAACCTTGACTAGGATAAAGAAGTTACTGAAGATGAATTAATAAATGAAAGCGAATTTAACAATGCTTAAGATTTTATATTAGGAAAAGGAGCCACAAACGTTTACTGGTGTTAGTCTCCCTGGTAACATCTTGTGTGTTTTCATCAGTTCAAATCAACAAGACAGCTTCTTTGGCTGTAGGAAATCACCTTTAGCTATTTTAGAGGACACCAGTGGTCCCCTGAGTGTATGACACAGCATACTGTAGGGCTGGTGGGAAGGAAGTGGTGGGAAGGGCTGTATAACAGTGCCACTTGTTGTGCCTGTATCCTTTCACTGCTAATACATCTCACAGTTTTGCAGGAAAGGGATTATTGCTCAGTGTCATGGACGGGCCTTAACTGAGAGAAATATTTTTGTCCTTGAGTGCCAGTTCCAAAGCCACAAATATGTCCAAATATTTGTGTCAAAAGAAAAGTCTTACGTAAGCTTATTGTTCTTATAAGGTATGCTGATGAGTGAGTGGTTGAGAGATGTTCCTGATTTTTTTTTACCAGTGGAGCATACATGTGACATATGACATAGTATGTCACATCCTTATAGTGGAAGTTATTTGGGGTCAGACATTGCAAAAGAACGAGGACTAATTGATCTAGCAGTGTCTGAGTACTCAATTCTAGGAAACTGGAAAAGGCAGTGTTAAATCGACTCTTTCTCTGTTCTTCTCCATAGCTCCCGAGTGAGATGGACTACAGCAAACAGAGCTTGAACAGAATCCCACTTGATCTACCCTCTGGCGACATGACACTCAATTTGTCCCGCAAACTCCTCCATTTTATCCAGCCAGACCTCTTCAAAAACATCACGCACCTGAAGGTTCTGGATGCAGCTTTAAAAAAGCATGTGGGGCCACTTTCTACAGTCCAGAAACTCGACCTGTCTGGAAATGGCCTTTATACAGACATGATTGACTACCTTCTGAGAGATGCTCCTGCTCTTACCAACCTCTCTTTAAATGGAAATAGCATAACCAAAATAGGCAATAGCACCTTCAGTGGTTCCCTGGCACTGAGAAACATAGACTTACATAACAATGTCATTCTAGAGATTGAGGAGGGTACATTTGACTCTCTGCTAAATCTCACGGAGCTTGATTTATCAGTGAACTCGATCTCGTGCATTACTGACTTTAATCTCTACCAACTGAAATCATTAAACCTAAGCAAAAACAGCATGACCTCCTTCGAGAGCATTGACTCGAACCGAGAGTTCGAGCTGCTCTACCTGGACCTGAGGGAGAATAAGATGCACTACTTCCCCACACTGCTACAGATGAACAAGATCATCTACCTAGACCTTTCACGGAACCAACTGCATAGCCTGAACATCACAGGTGCAGCTGAGGAGCTTCAGTACCAGAGAGACATAGAAGAGCTGATCTATTTTCCCCTCCACAGCAGCAAGCACCAGCCAAAGCTTCCCAGACTCCTCTACCTAGACCTGAGCTATAACCAGCTTAAGGCTGTGCCCCCAGACTTTTTCTCCAGCTTTGTGGCTCTGGAAACCCTGAACATCAGCAATAACTGTCTGGATAACTTCATGAGCACTGAGAGCCCACTGACTGCACTAAAGACCCTCGACCTGAGCTTCAACAACCTGCAAAACCTGACCTTTGAGGAAAATAAGCTGCTGGCACTAGAGACACTCTACCTGCAGGGCAACTTTCTCAGCACATTGGACTCTGGACTCTTTTATCGTCTGCCCAAGATCACCAACCTGCATCTTCAGTTTAACGAGCTGAGTGTCTGTGGTCCTCAGCAGGACCAAAGCAGTGACTGTCTCTCTCTCTTCTCTGTCCCTTTTCTGCAATACCTCTACCTCTCTGAGAACAACCTGCCCTCCTTGCCAGCACATGCCTTCCAGGGCAGCCCTTTACTCATCCTGGACCTGTCTCTGAACCCTGGCATGAAAATTAGTGAACAGGCTTTCTCAGGCTTAGAGAACTCCCTCACCCACCTCTACTTGAGAGGGAACAAGCTCAAGAAGCTTAACATCAGCCTCTCACTCCTACGCAAATTGAATGTGGTGGATTTGTCCAATAACCAGTTGGATGGCCTGTATCTAGAGAGCAGAGACTGTGCCATTGAGAGTCTGAATCTGCAGAACAACAGTGTGAAAACCCTGGATGCTTACACAGTAATGGCACTAGAGAACACACTTAGAACTCTCTACATAGGCTCAAATCCAATCCTTTGCTGTGAAAACATGCGCCTGATCAGCTTGGTGCAGCAGGCCCACATGGACATTGACAATGCTACCTGTCAATACAGAAAGGATGCTGAGTATGTGGAACTCAACCTCCGAGATGTGAAAACTGAGCACTGCGAAACTCTGAACAACTCTGAAGTGCTGGTGATTACCACGATCGCTGTACTAGTTTTGGGGCTGATTGTAGTTTTGTTGGTGGCCCTAAAGTTGTGCCACTCAAGAAGTCACCGATTCAACAACAGCTACAGGGCTTAAAATACTCCAAAAATAAAACCAAGAAAAGAACTTGAATGTTTGATTTTGGTTGTCAGATATGGACCTATATGACATGGACTACTATGAACAGTTCACCTCTCATCAGGCCCCAAAGTAGAAGAACCCAGTTATAATGAGTGGGAAGCAATATAGATGCTGAGTAACCTCACATGGAAGCAGACAGATAAATATGTGACAATCACATATTCAGTAGGTCCCTTTATGGTGAGGTACTGAAAATGTATTGTGGGTATTTTTAGCATGTGTGATGGGGAAATGGTAAAAAGGGTTGTACATGGTTGAAACGCTAGGCACTATGTCCATCAATCTTACAACTGTCAGTGAACAGAGATGTGTAATGTTAATTTGGGATGACTAAAAAAGCAAAACCAATCTAAATACTCAGAGAATTTCTTGGAAAAGAATATCAGGCATCTAAGGAGAGGAGCATTAGCACCAACACAAATTAGATAAGAAATCATCATCTACTTAATGAGATATTCATTTGTACTTAATAAGACCATGACAGAGAGTGGAGAATGGCACATGAAGGACCATGATCGTTGAGTGTGACTTGGTTTTAACTTATTTTAATGGTGATACTGTCTTTGTGTATGAACACTACTATTCTTTTGCACTTTAAAGACTGTGATATATATATATATATATATATATATATGTGTGAAATGCAATGTGTATGTGTATTTGTGTATGTACTGTGCTTAAGTGTAACTAAACCCATCAAACACTATAGATGATGCATCTACTACAGTTGTACAGAGGGGTGTAGAATAAATCTGGATTCAAGAATGAATAACTCCACTCAAGATTAATTTCAGTGGACTTATCTTAACTAACTAAACCCTGACTTCAGGTTCATGGGCTGGTGGCATTCATGAGTTTAGTGAGCTAACTTATGAACTCAACGTAGTTTTATGTTGGCAAATAAATCCAGCTTTGTAATATGCCCCTCAGTCACTTTGATTTGAAGATAAGTGGCATGGGAATCATGTGACCAGACAGAGACCATGTGAAGTGTGGGTGTGTGTGATATGATTTAACCAAGCCACAGCAGAGGAAGTGTTGCTGTCGGAACACCTGCAGTAAAAATGCAGCATGTTTTCACAGCTTTAGGTCTGCTACTGATACCTTTCCTGTTTTTTTTATTTGGTCTTAACAAATCCAAATGAGGTGTTTTTGGTATATTGCCAAAATGTAGCTTTTTGTTGAAGGAATACAGTCATTTATTTACATTTTCAGATTTCAAATAGATGTAAAGGATGTATAATATTGCTTCATGGTCTCTGAGGATCAGATTTAAGGTAGCATCAGTATTCATCCCACATATTTTATTAATAGATTTCAGAGGCGGAAGCGGTTTAAGCCTGCTGTCTATACCAGGACCTGGCACGACTGAAATAGACAGAAGGATATCCCTGTGTGTTTGGATGTGTCATCTCTTTGTGTATAAATAGGAGTTCATTTCACAGCCTATTGACTCTGTAATGATAGAGATATTTTCTCCTATATGTTTCATGGTCACTACCACTTCTTGTTTTCCTCCTACGCAATCTGCACAAGCCGAAACTAGCAGTGATCACATACACACACCTACACACTGCTGACATCTCTGTTCAGTCTCAGTCTCCTGTTTCCTGTTTCATTCCACTAAATATTTATGCTTTATGTAGAAATTATAAAAATTTATGAATAATGTAAATGAGCAGAGATATATTTATGAAGTTCTGTATTTTCTTAAATAAATTGTCTGTCCTGCATATGTGTGTACTCCTGTGGTATGATTAGCTGTTAAAGCCAGACTGAATTTTAGTGTTAAGATACTAAGAAAAGTGTGGGTGTGCCAAAATTAACGTTTAAAGAGCACTATATTCTTTAATATGATAGATGCAAAAGGTAGGCTTGTGTGTGTGCACATGCATGTGCGTGTTTGAGGGATGGAATTATCTGTTGTGAGATGTGTTTGTATTAATATGATGCTGGCTGGCAGAAAGACAGCAGGACAATATCCATCAGGCCTCTCCAAACAGGAAGCAGCTTGAGAGGAAAATGGTCTGCACATAAAAATAGAGACAGACATGTTCACACCCGGTCCTGTTACGTGCCACCAGCCTGAACCAGAATGCCAGTGGAGGCTAGGACTGAGAAATTTCCCCCACATTATTTTTCAATATAATAATTAATATTACAATATATGTTAACCATATGAGGAATTATTCTGTGTGTCCACAGAGAGAACAATCCCACTAATATGATGATACAAAATAGAAATTATACAATCACGCCAGGACAATTGACCTTTCCTCTCCTGCTCACACATGCTCAGAAACCCCCAAAACTGTGGCTGTTATTACATAATAACCTAATGACCAGAAACAAGAAGAGAACCACGTGTTTTAAAAGTCCATTGTCTCAAAACAATAGATGCATTCATATGTGTTAAAGACAAAGACCTCTACACTATACCATCAACCCATATGTGTGTGTGTGTCCCATTAATAATAGGAATATGTGACAATTTTCACCAAATGTGACATTTGGCTGGTCAAATGAGGAAAATTGACTCTTTGCAAAAGAAAATTCTGATTTTATTTGAAGAACTAATGATTTTCTTTTGGTTACTGAGGTTAAGGTCAGGGTTAGGTGTAGGTATAGCATTATTAAGCTGTGTTAATACACAAGTCAATAAAAAATACCCCACAAAGATAAAATTACAAGAGTGTGTTGGCATGCTTTTACCTTGTGTGTGTGTGTGTCTTCTATGCATCATTATCCCCTCTCTTACTAATTCTCAAATGAATTTGTAATTCAAGCACTTGTCTACAGATTGTACAGCAGAGTGAGGATGAGTGTCTGCATCAGCATTATTATAGTTAACGAAAAGTAAAACTACACACCAAAAAACATTTTCAGAAACTGAAATAAAATAGTATTCTAAAATGTATTAGAAAAAAATACAACTAAATAAAAACAAGTTACTATATTGCCTCCAAAACTAATTGAAACAGAATCAAAAGCAGGCATTAATTCATTTCCATTTCCATTCAATCTGTCTCTAGAACTAAAATGACGAAAATTAAAACTAAAACTAACATATATGAAAACAAAAATATCTCAAAATTATTATTATTTTTTTTTTAAACAGAAACTAACAAAACCACACTAAAAGCTCATTAAAAACCAGACAGAATTTCTAATTAAAACTGAACTATAATACAAAAATCCAAACTTAATTGAAAAAAAAAAACTATAATAAAATGAGCATGATTCTTTTTTAAAGGCCTCAGATCTGGCAGTAACGGAGCCCAATACCTCTCAGTAAAGTGTGACTATAGCATTACCACACATTGAGAAATATACAGGCCTATACTGTCAAAATCTGAAATAAAAGTGAACTGAAATTCACATCCCTTACTGAGACTTAGTCAGCATCTCTCCCCCAACCCCTATCCCAAGGTCTGGGAGAAAGAGAGACATTTTTGTGTGAATCCAGACTGCACTAATCAAAGGATCTACACTGCTCCTTCCTTCTCCTGTGGATTTTTTTGTGCATCGGAAATGTGTTTCCCCACCCACTGTACCAGTCCTTATTCCTTCTGCTGTCTGCTTTCCTCTTCCCACTCAGTACACATTAACTCACACAAAGGCATACTGTATGTGAGCATGTGTTATTCCCCACCAGCATTTGATTTTTACCTACAAGCAATCTACAACAAAAGATTTTAAAGCACATAAAGAGAAAGAGCAGAGTGAGATTGAGAGAGAAAGTGAGAAGCGATCAGCTCTGTAACATCCCCATTGACTTGTGTATATGTCTCTGCTGATAGCTGACTTCTTAGTCAGGCTGCGTGTCATGTGGATGGGAGGGGGGCTTAACAAGTGAGTCAGCATTGCACATGGTCTGAGAGATAAACTATGAAGCTAAAAGTTCAGTCTCACATCCACCGGGGTATCTCACATCCTCCAAGCAGTGAGCTTCATCCGGTCAGAATTCATCAGAACTTGCTGACTTCCTTACAAGTTTGAGTAAGAACACTACCTACAGATGCTGGGATATTTGAGCCAGACAATTAAAATAGTGGAGAATTAAGCAAGTCTTTCTGTAGCCGCAGAGGCAAAAGGCTGCGTTCATAAATATATCAACTATGCATTTGATGGCAGGAGCTCAATAATGAATTGCTTTCTCCCTTATACTAAGGCCCTGAAACTCAAATTATGTACATTTTCACAATGTGACACTGGAACATCGTACAAAGGACAGAATCTTTCCTGGTAAGCCCAAAGAAAGAAACCTGTTTTTTACTGACTCAGTAAGTGTGAGAATAGCTCATGTAATTTGATAATCCCTTATGGGAACAAGGAAGGATTTAATGCTTAATGTATGCAGTGCTATAACACCAGAAGCTACTCTGATGTGTACATTTCAAAAGTCACTCAATTGGATGTAGCCATACACTTAAAACAACTTTCCTTGCTCATGTAGTGGCACAGAGTGGTCTTGAATCTGCAGATTGAAGAAGTGATATCTCAGAGCTCAGCTTTTCACTGGAGGTACATTTTCTTCAGAACAGCGTGGTGGCCTGGCGCAAAAATAGCACCGTCTGTCTCAGCAATGAGCTTTGAGGTGGTGGCCCACTTATGTACTGAAACGCCATAAAGAAATATTGATAACACCTCAGTATAGGGTACACATATTAGACATTAAGTCTAACACATACAGTAGCTAATAAGTTTGCATATAAGTAATAAATACAGCAATTATTTTGCAGCATTAGAAGCTTATCAGTGCTTTATTAAGCATTTTCATATTCTTACCTTATATTGTAGGTGTTACCTGCTTCTCCGTAATAATTACTGTTTCTGGAAATATGCAGACTTATTAATGATTAGTAAAATGATTGTGGTACTGTAATTGTGCTCTCAATTGTTCACTGTCTCAACACAAGACATATAAAGAGATAATACCTCATAAATGACTGCTCTTAATTGTACATGTTCAGTACAAAACTCTATTTTACAGTGCAAGGTGGGTAAAAGAATGGTAAGTACCAAGCCAGTCAAACTTAATGACACTAAAAAAATTGTTTGGGTACTACAGGAGACATTTTGTGGAGGCAAGGAGGCAAATTGTGTGTAAACAGGATATTCAGATAGAGAATTTCATGTGAGTATTTCTCAAACAGATACATTTCCAGAAACAGTAGCTATTAAGGAGAAGTTGGTATTCAATTCAATTCAATTTTATTTGTATAGCGCTTTTAACAATGGACATAGTCACAAAGCAGCTTTACAGAAATCCG
>JAOUQW010000009.1:6884017-6896535 GCA_028565825.1 Olivaichthys viedmensis
GCAGTGAGGCTGGGTTCACACACACACACACACACACACACACACACACAGACACACACACACACGCACACAGACACACGGAGAGAGAGAGCCAAACCCCCCCACAGAAATACAAAACCCCTTATCAGTTTTTATTTTTATATGGCTTTCTTTATATGGTGTTCCTTAGAGTTTTACTTATTGACGCACGGTGGTCTAAGAGCGCAATACCACAGTAGTGGTGTGAAAGTCAAGAGCCACACTATTTCTGTGCATGCGACTTCTTTTATAATGCGTGGGATGGCTTGCCCAAAATAGGTAACCAGCTTTCAAATGAACAATGTACGTGGAGTAAGTGCTTAAAATCAGTCAAAAAGAAAAGATTATGAAGACCATTTACTTTTCTGTGCAACATGATGCCGTCTGTTCCAAAACATATCAGCTCTAGCATTAAAATATCCCCATTTTGAACTGTTACAATATATATTAATCATTAATCCACTGAAGCATTTGGTATCTTGATTTCTTATTTTAGAATAATGGATTACAAGCACACAACAGTAGCACACGAGTAGTGTACTGTACCTTTTCATCTTGTCTTGCGCTTTGATTTGCCATACATTCATAGTCTCTATATTCATCTGTCGTCAAAGGTCCTAAAAAATGCATGAGTGATTAGTAATGTACATGCATTTAAGAAATGGACGAAGTCTAATGTGAGGAAGTATATTTTAAAGTACATTACGTACTGCTTATTTTACTGCATAGCTTAGTACATATTTACAAAAAGCATTCCATGCATTAATAATATATTTCAATAACTTTTTGTTATTCCTTTTGCGTTATGGAATGCACAGCGGTCACAAATAGCAGTACAAGATTTTAGTTTGTCCCAACTGTCAAAATGTCTCAATTGTGAAAAAACAAAAAAAGTAAATTAGTAAAAATAAATAAATAACTAAATATACCTATTTTCTTTGATCAGTGATGTGTAAAAGATGGAACTTAACTCACCTCCTCTGTCTACAAAGATGTTCCCATAAATAGGATTGTCTTGATTTAGCCGTTCTTCCTCCTCAAACCTGTGAGTTTATTACTTTGCATTTTATGTAATACTTGGCCTTTTTCTTGAGCTCAAAATTATTACTTCTAATCCTGTTCATATATGCACCAAGACCAAGAGTTATTCTTAATGAGGCATGTGTCATGTTAATGCCCAAAATGTCATGTTGGAAAAAAATATCAACAACAAAAAAAAACACTTAAAAAGACAAAGGAGCAGAAATGTAAAGATACCCCTACCTGTCACTATGAAAAGAATCTTGACACAGTGGCACCACTACATCTATAAAGAAAGTTAAATATAATTTACATGTGCCGTAGTGTTAGAGTGCAAACTATTGTTGTGATCAATTGAAACCTCACAGTGTAACTCTATTTTAACTATAATATATTTCAAAGTGTAACATTATTGGTATAATATACTTAATAAACTAATATCCTTCACAGTGGAACAATGTTATAAGTTAAATATACGTAATATACTAATATACTTCACAATATACTTAACAGCATAAGAAAATGTCCAAAGCTCTATTATAACAGTAATCATTGTACTGCATTTGAATGCTTTTTGGGAAACTTGCCCAGATTCCTAACTGATTATGTGTAAAAATATATAAATTGATGTTTAATGTACCTCTGTCCTGTCTCTCTTTTCTTCTCAATGAATACAGAAGTATATTTAAACATACAGATATTAACAGTGCTAAGGACGTCAGTGACAGACCCACGTAGGCTCCCTTGCAATCACCTAAATAAAATGAAAAGAAAACATTAGATCTCCTTCGTTACAGACAATTATGTCATGTGCTAATGCTGTTAATGATGCAATCCAGTAACTACAGTAAATCAAAAGTTAAGTCACTGTTTTTAACACAGGTAAATTTCCTCTTGATGAACAAATGAATTTCACAGCATTTTTACCAGATAACTAAAGCAGGAAAGATAACACTGACTTCTGTGTTAAAGTGAAATCAACAAAAGCGTTTCCCTAATAAATAAATAAATAAAAAAATAAATAAAAAAAATTAAAAAAATTAAATAAAATAAAACCAGAAAATAAAATCAACGTGCTGTGCGAATTTAACGATATGTTATTGTCATTTTAAAATATCACAAATATTAGGGGGACAGATGTATTTAGAAATAATGTATAATAAACAGTAGTCAGACAGAGAGCACGTATTGAAAAAAAAAAAGATATAATTGTAGCTTACTGTCATTTGCCATCAGGTATTGTCCGTTCCTCAGCTGTCCGTTTCTAAAGCAGCTTTAGCTGTATCTACTACATGTTGTTCATGAGGTGCAACATATCTGCTTCTATTTTTACTGTCTTGTGTCTTTTTCGGTTACAAACAGGAAATGTTGTGGATACTTAATTCACTGCATATGTTCACGTCACCCAAAGACACAGTGTTGGGTCCTAATTCTTCAAAAGCTTCATTTTGTCAGTGTTGTATCAAAATAATTTATCTTGGTTTTTACTTGTTTCTTTCATTCTCTCTCCTCCATTAATTGAATTTGTACCTAGAATCATGCAACAGAAAGTGAATTTTTTTGGAGCTTTCTTTTTTTGTTGTTGCATTTATCAGAAAGTGAAACAGTTGTGAGGATGAAACAGTAGATGTTCATCCATAGTGTATTTATACCTATTGCACCACATATTCTTTATTTGAACACGTTGCTTCTTGTGTCATACAATTGCACTGCCACCTTATAACTTTTATAAACTTTATTATTTAGCACCATGTCTAATGTACTTAGTCTCTTGTACTTAACCTTGTTTGTACTTAACGTTAATTTTCTGCTCCAATTGTATATATGGACCCTGAATTAGCTGAATTAGCCATTAACAGCTATTTGCTATTCTGTACACTGTGTGTACACAATGTAAAAAAAGGCGATAAAGTTGAATTGAATTTATTTAAATAGACTGATCACATTACCCAGAGACCTGATGTCATGGATCTTGGAATGCTGAATGCTATTCTCTGAGCCAACCATGCCAACATGTTATTATTGCATGAGGTGGAGTTTAACCTAACCACTGAGTAAGTGGTGTGCAATTCCATGTAATAGCTTACTACAACTGCATCAGTGCAACAGCGAATTTTAATAACGTGAAATAACCTTTTCATTCCTTGTTTCTAGTCGTTCAGTGCTTGCAGGATGTACGTACTTTGTGGAGTACGTGAGAATCAATTTCTTTTTTCTTAATTTTCCATTTCCGACCACAGGGCAGGAAACGTCCTTCTGGGTAAACTCATATCTGTTCTTTTAGTACTGAACCACAAACACAAAGCACTCACACAATACAGTCACTAACTATAGAGTTAGGCCAGTATAAGCATATACCTTTTCTATTTTTCGCTCACTCACACAGATGCACACATATTTGTGAGACTTTATGATGGTTACCATAGAACTATGTATTTACACCTAATGCTAACCCCGACCTTAACCTCAATAACAAAAACAAAATTATTTGACTCCATTAGTTGTTCAATTGGAAGCTGCATTTTGTGTAAAAAGCATTAAATCAAGAACATTTAACTGGTTAATTACTGATCATTAATGATACATTAATGAACATTAATGATAGTGATCATTAATGACTATGTGGATAATTACAAAACACTTTCACAGCTGTTAATATTATCTGGTTCGCATAAACTTGTGCTTATTCCCGCTGAAACAGGTCAAGTTGCCCTTGGTTTTAGCATTTGTCAATGAAAATTGTAATGCTGGTAATCATGGTGAAATTCAAATTTCGTAATTCTTGGTTGGTTAAATGCAGTAAAGAAAAAAAAAATGTTTTGGCTGACCTATTGTGCAGACAGAAAGCCGAAAGCCAGGTGTTCCTGTTGGTCACTCCTTGATATCTGATGTGGTTTGCTTGGTTGGTTTTTCTTGTCTCTGAGGTGTGAACTGAGGTTTTCAGTGTCAACATTGGTCTTTTTTTGGGCTGTTTTTAGAAAGACCATTGTCTGTGCTTGACAATATGTCTAGGGGTGTTACATACACTATGCAAACATTTGCATACCCTGATGGAACCAACAAAACTGTCACTGCTTAATGTTGTTAGTTTAGTTTAATTCGCCATAGCCTTGTTTACGTCCGTGTTTTGGTGTCACGCGCGCGGCTGCCAAGGTGACGGCTGCCACATGCGCCACCACGCGCTTTTGTTTTGAGGTGTTCCCTGTCACGTGAAGTATGTTAAATGTTCCCAGCTGTTCCTCGTCTGTCTCCCCTTGATTCTACATGTTTAAATACCCGCTTGTTTCCGTCCTGTGTTGTTTCAGATCCTGAGATACTCCCGACCTGTCGGCTAGTTCTCTCTGAAAGGTCCACGTTGCAAGGAACCCAAGCACAGACTCATAAGCCACTCATCACCGTGGGCGAAAAAGTCTAATCGCACTCACTGCGTAATGCGCCATTGACGAGATCCTCTAAAAAAGCAAGTACAGCCACAGCACTTTACTATTCCCAGATTTGCAGATTCCCAGACTATTCCCAGGTCTTTATAGTTTAGTTCGCCGTAGCCTTGTTCCGCGTTACCTGATTCCCATAGTTTTGTTTCGTGTTAATCTCAATTTACCTTGCATTGTGTTTCTAACCTTGTTGTCTTTGTTTTAAATAAATTCTCATGCACTAGTGTCCACAGAGGTCTTGGTCTGATGCATGTCATTTAATGCGAATTAGGTTTTACAGATGTTGGTCAAAAAATGGTCACAAAGTGTATAAGATATTAATAGTGAAACAATAAAAATGATACTTTTCAAATTGTGATATACATGTGAAACTTTAATCCACTTTAAATTACTTAATGCCTCTAAGGACTTTCAGGTCTTTGTTTGGTTTGGATTTTTGCGAATCTCTCTGGGAAGTTTTTTCAGTCAATTTTCTTCGACTCTTTGATAATGTCCATGTGTCTGTTTTTTTTCATTTCTGAATCATGGTCCCATTCACTCTTAGCTTATCTGCTCCCCAAAAACTGCTTGAGAGTTAGGTTGTTACTTAACAAAGTAAACATGTGTCCACTGTTTTAAGCCATTAGACATCGTAATTAGGCACAGTCAAATAAATTAACTGGAGCATGCCACCGTGGTGCAAACTTTTGAGGTTGTTAATAAAAATAACTGCTGGCTTGGCATGTTGTAACAGGTTTTCAATAGGAAAACACCATTAAATGAACATAGAATTCTGTTTTGTAGGTAAACTGTAAAATAGAGGTACATTTTTCACTCAACAGCCATAGGGAATTGCAAACATTTGCACTTTAAAAAAATAATTTTAAAACGCTCTTACTAGAACTGAATAATGTAATATTTCTATAATACTGGAGTAATTATTTTATGTGCTTGTTAATTTGTAACTGTGACAAATGTCTAGAATGGCAATAATTGGATTGTCCAGAATATTGGAACTACTCTACAAGATGTAATAAATAGATTATGTGAGAAATGGGCTTCAGTATAGGCGTAGATTTGTAAGTACTTAGTTTGCATTTATATGAAGCTGGAAAAAATATGTCTACTGCTTATCAAATGTCAGCATAGTAATATAGATTTTTGTCTTTTTATACCTTGCTAAGAGAAAATGTTCATGCTATTTTTTCTTCTGAAGACATCCTGTTTCCTTGTTGATGCTCTTTGACCTTTCACATATTTCAAGGGAAGATGTTAAAACCCAGACAGAGTGGGAGTGTTAAACTTTTAGAGTGTGAAATGGGGTTCATGCTTGCAAAAAAGGAATAACTTTAATGTATAGCTTACATATATGATACAGATAAACACAGTTTATCAAAATAAACCAAAACTGAAAGGTGCACAAGAGAAATCTACATACATAAAAAACACATATAGTCAGTATAAAAGGCTCTGTTTTGATTCATGATGGCGTCATACAAAGATGTCAGTCATAGGACTGTCCTGATTTTTTGCTGCTGTGTACTTCACTGGCGGAGGAGGAGGCTTGAATGGGGGTGGCATATCCAGCCTGAGAAAGAAAGACACTAAGAGGTTAGCAGACTGAAGGATGACAAATGACGCATGGATGCTTTTATGTATCTCTCACCTTTTTTGGATGAGATATCGTCTGTAAAGAAACCCACTCAGAACCAACAAGAGAAGAACAGGAATGATAATACACACCACATGTGTCTTACTGTTACTTGACTCTGAAACAAAGAGAGAATGAAATAAATTAGAAATAAAGGAGTACAGGAGTCCTAATGGAAAAAGACAGCAGATTTGGTTGCCCGAGTTCTGATCTCTTCCATCATCTCCTGTCGTCCTGCATTTGCCAGTTTTGGTGACATCATCTTACATAGTTACTAACTGCCATAAGCTGGCATGCTTCGCTTACAAAAGGTGTTCTTTTGTAACTGTGACAAAGTGACAAATGTCTGCAGTAATGGCTTGTGCAAAACATTTTTCAAAGACATTTAAAAAAAATCACATTTTTGGTTGGCAGAATGAGTTTTAAGGAATAAAAAAAATGCATTTATTGCTATATACCATGTAGTACTTGGTTCAGCTGAAATTGTCTTAATCTAACTTAATATCTAAATATTAAACTAAAACATAGTGTTAACTCAGTAAAATGTTAGTAAATAGAGAAATTGCTTGCATCACCCTACCTTTTACTGTGACTTGAGTCATTAAGACGTTGCCTGTTGTCACAGTGGAATTGATCATACTGGCATTTGGGTGTACATGCGTGAAATCTCTGCTGTTGGATCCAGGGCTGGCTGTAGCATTTTGCCATCTACAGCAAATCTCAGACAGTGTTATACCCTCACTTGAGGTGTGTGCCAAGGTGGTGGCTGAGCTCTTTACACCCATGCGTGGTGTTGTGGTGTTTGCTGGCAATGTGGTAGCATTTCCAGTAGAGGGAGCAGTGGTGCTGATATACAAGCCTTTCTCTGTGGACGTGGTCCTGTTGATGCTGTGTGATTGTGATGTCAACATCATAGTGCTAGGTTCTGCTGTTGTCATAGTTGTGCTGCTGATCTGTGATGTTGTTTCCATAGTCATGGTGCTGCTTAGAGGTTCTTTGGATTGATGGACACAGATACATGGTGTGTGTTAAACGAAGGGGTATTAACTATACTGTTTGAAAGAAATGTTGCAATTTATTTGTGTTTTGTGGGTGTCAAGTCCCCCTAGTTCCATCCAGAGCCCCCCTCCAAAATCTGACTGAGGGGTGTCCATGCTATTTTTTGCATTAGGAAATATATGATGTATTCAAGTAGCCTACTCATTGGAAAATCGTATCTACTGTTTCAAATGTAAATTTGATGCGTTCAGGAGTTTCTGTATTTGTATATTAGCTGTCTGACTACAGAAGAAAAACACCATCGGCCACGAACTGAAGGCTAGCCAAGCTATGGACCAGCGCTTATTTAAAGAGGGAGACGAGCTGCCCTCACAGTTATCACATTGTGGTTTTATTTCATTAATCAAACTGCCACTGCGTTGCTAGCTTACACATGCAAGTTTGCTTTAAAACGAGATTAGGCCTCATTCTTTATCAGCGCATGTTATTAAACACAATGCAGTAGGCCTGTAATGTCTTCCCTCCTGTTCATACTGTTTTACACAATATGTGGATTCATACAGTAGGTCTAATAAGAGGCATAGTGTCACATAAACCTTCGGTCTGCCCCCTGGTGGGACCCCACAGGAGTTCGGAGTAATTCTGACACAGGGGATTGCATGTTCATTAACTGTACGCAAGTGGTAATGAATGCATTCAAATTAGTGACTGGGATCATTTCTCTAAAACATGCTCATTGTTGATCAACTCTTACTTTGCTTATGAGGCTTATGGTGTGCAGATGTGAGTTGAGTTTTTTTCACTTTCCTTTTAGGGCCAGAAAGTATATATCTAATACACACTGTCCATTTTATCCTTACAGGAAACCACATTTTTAGCCGCAGAGCGTGCAGAAGTCAAAGACCCAGAACGCAGCAGACAGCCAAGTCATCATGAGTTTAATGAATAACAGACATAAATTTCCATCAAAAGAAGTGAGCCAAGAGTAAACAGCAAACTCAGCAAACAGCAAATTTAATGTATCTACCCATGATTCTGCCTCATCACAGATTTATTCAGTCATTTTACTAGGATTTTTGCACACTCACCCGTGTGTGTCCTGTTGAACACAGTGACCGTAAATTCCTTCTGTCTGTGAAGACGACTATGATTTCCTGAGTGAACAGTCAGAATGTAAATCCCAGAGTGCTCAAGATTTACTGACCACAGGTTTATAGTGGCACTGGAGGACACTGTCACGTTCCCCTGTTGGAAAAGGACACAATATACATTAACTCTCATGTCCTGTTTACTGCTTAGAAATAGGAGGTCCAGTTGAGCCAGGGCATCACCTTTGATATTGTAGGCCTATATCTAGGTATTTTTTAAATAGCCAGTTGGAATTGTCAGAGAGAAAGGTGTGTGTGCACAGGCGTGAGTGCAATTAAGAGATGGAGGTCCTGTGACGGGGACTAAAACCAACTTTTAGTTCCATATTTACAAAGTCATGTTTAGTATATTTAGTTTTTTTTCACCCAATTAGAACATAATTTAATGTTAATAGAACAGTTAAGAACCCTAGGTAGTGACAAGACACATAAACATTAATCTCGATTTTATTACAGGTAGTCTGACATAGTTCAGACCATGTATTACCTTCATCCAGACAAAACTCAAGGGCTTGGAAGACTTTGCCTTACAGGTAATTGCCAGATTTCCCCCAGTCTCAACCTGTATCTGACTGCCAGAATTACACTCTATGGTGTCAAGAACTGTTTGGGAGAGTGAGAATAATGACTGGGTGATATTCAGCATTTGAAAAGAAAGCATTAAGATTTGTGTTCGCTTTTTCCACTAATCTTGAATAAATATGATGTGAAGTGTATAAAAAGTGTATGTTATTAATAAAGATGAAGACTTACAGTCCACGGTCAGTTGCACAGTTGCTTGGAGGCTTTGTAAATGGGCTAATGAGTTCCAGAAAGGCTGACAGATCAGGTAACTGATGTGTCGACTGATGTTCTGAATTGTGAACTTTCCAGCCTGGCTTTCCAATATAAAATGACTCTGTTGGGAAGAAAAGGGATTAAGGACCAAATAAAAATGATGGTAGGGCAAACTGATGTCACACAGAAGAAGATGAAAAGCTTGCGACTGAGCACATAGTGAATAACCTTTGACTGCTGTTCTTTGTGGCTCACCTGTGAGGACAATAACCTGTAATTGTCAGCTGGAGGATCGCTGACACATGTGATGCTCACGTTGTCCTCTTCTATCACAGTCCTGTTTGGGGACATGACCTTCATTGAGACCTGCGGCTCTGGGGCACAAACAAACAATGTGTTTAGATGAGGAAATTCACTCATGTTGACTTTCAGTATCAGCAAAAAAATTATTTCCCCCCCTTTTGTTTGTCTTTTACACTGAAGTTTACATGCTGTTAAAATAAAATAAAAAGAAAGAAAAAAAGAGGTAAAATGCAGTATATTAGAGTAATTAAATCTAAAGGTGTGACGGTATACTGGTATACAGTAACGTAATGCTATGCTGGTCTACATAATGGCATCACAAAAGTTGTTACTTCAAGTTGCAGCATGTTCTTTGAAATATGCTACAAGATGTTAAATACATGGCAGTCTATTTAAAAAAAAAACATACTAGGAGAAAATAATGCAAATGGTACTTCTGCATTGTCTTGATAAATCACTGAAGGCTAAGAGTAATTCCTTTAAAAACCATTTAAAATATTCTAGCAGCTTCCTTAACCAAATGTAATACTTGCCTTGCCACTGCAGTGTTAAATGTTAATGTCCTCTTCTTGATTATGCAAAGCTATAAGCAGATACTGTGACATGCTGATAACTATGATATTTTGTTGTACAGTGAATACTACATACTTTTCCTCGCCCTAATTAAATCCTTTATGAATTTACCTGTAACTTGCACTTTTGTGGAGATTTTGAAGGAGCCATAGGGAAATAAGGTGATATCGCAGACATAATTTCCACTATCCTCCTCTGTAACCCTATCCAAATGCAAGATGGAGCCTTGCAGAATTGTGGTGTTTATCTGGTTCACCGGCTCCAATTTAACAGCCGCATGATAATAAACAGGAAAAACAGGATTAAACACCACTAATGTTTGCTCTTTCTGCTCTCCATTTTTATGCCATTGCAACTGGATGATGAATTGATCCTTCTCAGGGATGATGCACGGCAAACTGATGTTCTGTCCAACTGTCGCATTCACCTCTTTTTTGTGTTCGAGCAAGAGGCTCTGGATTCCTGTTGATCAGTTCAGAGACCATTAATCAGGGTTTAAAAAAAATAAGTCTCAGAGAGTTTTAAATGTTAAAAGTATATTTGATTGATCTCAGTGTTTACCAAAGTCTCATGCCTGTGATTGAGAAACTTGTAGAAACACCGTAATACACACTTGTCTTTCAACCAAATAGTTCTCACTATTAATGTCTGACAACCATTACCTGTTCTTAACAGAATACAGATGAGAAAAGCGCTTTACTGTTATCAAACCACTCATCACATTCATTTAAAAAAACAACAACAGATTTTTCAATCAATAAAGGCAATATGTGAATGTATTGAAGCCTTAAAAATAAATCAAGCCATTCTTACCTTGAATGATGCTTATAAAAATCAGAAGCCTGGTAGCTTTATTAGCAACGACAGAAGCCATGACTGCAGAGACAACAGTTTTTGGAAGACGACAAGAAAATGACACGCTGCACAGGAAGTGGCTGTAGGTTATACCACTTGAGAGACAGGAACAAGACTATCTGCACCTGCACACACACTTGCAGCATCTCCGTTTCTCTCACAGATTACACCAGATATTAACATTGTGACATCTTGTATGTGTAATTGATATTTTAAACATTTTATACATGTCTAATGGTTAAGCACTTTATAAATATAATATAAACAGCCTTTATCTTATTTTCAGTTGTATAAAAAGGGATATAATTTTGCCCTCTGTATTGAGGGATTTAGATATTTTCAAAGATAGCTTTGGGCATTTTGATTTAATTGGGTCTTTATGTTGAATTCGCTGGTAAAAAATGTTTTGAAACACTGTTCAGGCCTGCACACAATCATAACCTTCTTCTTAGTTGAATTTTGGTTTCCTGATTAAATGCTTAGTGTGACAAAGTGAAACCACGTACGTGAATAGACACACACACACACACACACGCACACACACGCACACACATACACACACACACACACACACACACACACACACACACACATACACACAGTAAATAAAAGAAAAGGTTTGCTCTTGCATATACGGCCAAGATTCACATATTCTCATTACATCATGAAACCCGTATTTTATACAACCCACAAAACAGACCCCCAAGAAAAGTTTTAAACTCACACAAGCTCTATGAGTTGTTGTTATTGATATACATTTAGCAGCATAAATTCTACGTTAATTAAACATCACATGTTGGCTTTCTACCAGGGGTGGAATGCTAGGAAAAATTTACAGTATGATGGCTGTACAATCCAATATTGCTTTTTTGCAAATATTAAATCATTTGGTTAGGAAAACTAAATACATTTTAAATGGACTTTTTAAGAGAATTACTTGGCCTTAAGAAAATCACAGAGTCAAATAATAGAAATCATGACATAAGGACAAGGCTGAGTTTTAATCAACAGTTCAAAGAAAGTCAGAAAATCAAACTGTCGCAAACTGTGTAATATAGGGCAAGATTTCACAAAAACACACAAGACATACCATAACTAATATATATACACACCGTGGGATCCAAAAGTATGAGACCACATTACAAATCTGGGATTTTTTTCATTTAAACTTATAAGCACATAAAAACTTATAAGCACATAAAAACTCTCAAGTTTTTGAAATTTGAGAAATTTAAAACAAAGAAAGAAAAGTCATGACAAGTAAAATGAAGAAGAAATATTCAAGATTCTGCGGGATTTATAGGTCACTATTCAAATTTAAGCAAATTTGTGACATTGACCATGTTAACTCCTTTGTACAAAAGGTCAGATTTGAGTCTTATCCCTTCCATTGAAGCACGTGTTCAAACGACACTCAGGGGGATTTGATTTACTCATCGGAGGCTTGTTTAAACTTGCAGCCATTGTTCACCTATTATAAATAAGGCTGGGCCTCAGGTTTTCAGTAGAACATACTAAATAGCATTGTGACAGTGGGGAAATATGCTGTCAGAACTAAGTGAAAGTGTCAGAAGTCAAAAAGTTATTCTAAGCAAAGACGGGCTTTCTCAGCGTCAAATCATGGCTAGACTGAAAGTTTCTAAGGGGGCAGTGCATGGCACTTTAAAACGCTTTGCTGAAACTTGATCAGTCGTATCCAAAGCACGATCAGGCAGACCAAAAGTAACCACACCATCAGAAGAGCAATACATAAAGCTTTGT
>JAOUQW010000009.1:6896635-6911951 GCA_028565825.1 Olivaichthys viedmensis
CGACATTTCATTTCAATGTATACGAGGTATATGGAGGAATGACAATAAAAACCTACTTGAACTTGAACTTGAACTTGCATCCACCTCGTCGGCCGCCTAACATCCTTCATCAGCTGTGCAAGCAAAGTGCTTCTGAAGCTGTAGGGGGTGAAACCAGCTGATATTAAAAATCAGTAGATGTTGTTGTTAAAACATGACATTAATTTCATGTGGTTCTAAAGTTTCGAGAGTGCAATTGGATCCTACCTGTTGTCTCCTGGTCTTCTGTTGCGACAGGCGCGCTTCGAGCGCTGCTGGATCCATGCAAAGGCGAAGTCTTCTGTCACAGAAAACCAGGAGACAACAATTAGGAGCCAATTGCAGTTTACTTGGGAAGTTCAAGTTCGTTGACGTAAGCCAGGCTAAGAGTTCGAAACCAGAGCAATCAGTCTGCGTAGCAAACTAAACAAAGGGGCGAGACGAAAACCAGAAATCAATCCAAAGAAACGCTCGAAATTGCAAACCATGGGGATATTTGGCAAGACTTCGCTGTTTGAATGTCCGGTTTATATAAACACTGAAGTGATGCGGAAGTGATTGATGTCAGGTTCAATGTTCAGGTGACGGGGACCTCTGGTGTTGTGGTTCGGATGTGCCGATTGTGGCGGGGTTGGCCCGTGACACCCAGAGGCCAGTTTAATATGCTGAAGGATGTGATGTAAACCTGGCCCTGCATACGCCATATTAATGTTTAATTGAAAGACCTGCTAAGACATATCACTATTTATTTCATTATAAATGTTTGCTTTATTAAGAGTGGTGTTGTCTGAATACAAAGAGAGTTTGTTTTCAGTCTGTCCTCCTTTTGCTCCTACTTGAATATAATTTGACATGCTTGAATGGTTAATGGTTACAACGTTTCCCTGAGATTTTCTAAAGCAGTTAATTATTAAGAGTTCTGAGAGAATATCGGTGATTCAGACTTGACCTTGCTATGCATCTTGTGCCTGTGTGTGTGTGTGTGTGTGTGTGTGTTGTCTCCCTCCCTCTTTGTGTTTGTGTGCAATTTGGATGTCAAATTGTTTTGATTTAAGAAGACAGTACAGGATTTCAAATATGTTTTCATTTCTTGGATTAAACTCCTGGCTAAATGTGTGTGCATGTGTGTGTTAAACTATCCATACGTAGCTAGTGTTGGTGCCTCAGAGCTTCAGGGTCCAGGGTTTGATCCTGAGCTCTCCCTGTGTTCACGGGTGTGTGTATACTGCCAGCACTGCTTTCATGGAGGGAAAAAACTTCAGGGCTGTAAAACTGTAGAAAGCATCCTGAGTGTATGTATGTGTGTGTGCTGGATTACTGTAGGGTTGACCCAGAGTTTGCGTTATTAGTCGCTCCCATCACATCCATCTGCACGCACACAGCTTATTACACTCCTCATAATCCTGTGTGGATCTGCAGCCATAAGGTTCAAACACTTCTCGTTCTTTCCTTCTAATCCTCAGCCTAACCGTTTCATCATCACTGAGACCCATTGCATAAGCAGCACTGCTTTCATTTGGATTTCTTTATTGAGGTCAACAGTAAAGCAGCATATTTATGCACAGTACAGGTTTTTACAGCACTGTCTCATGGTGGATTAAATTGCACATTCTCATGCCAAGTCAAAACCAGTACATATCTTAAATACATTCAAAACATTTCCTGATAGTGCCAGTAAAAAAAACCTCCTGACTTCTTGTTGAACTTTCGCTTTTGTTTTTGCTTGCCTTTCTTTGTCACAAACTGTTATAGTAATAAAAGGTTATAGAATACTGCCATGCACATTCTCTTTTTCTTATGGAAGATAAGTACTCCAAAGTCATCAATTACATTTAATGTGTGAATGATAAGAGACAAACATGAAGTGGATGAGATGAGCCTCCTCACCCTACACACACTTTAAAGGCCAAAATTGATCTTGGCCGAATCAATAGGAGGAGACTAAAGATTGTGCTTTATCCAGCTGTACTAGTCAGATTTTTCTTGCAACTAAAATGACCCAACTTCATTCTCTATACACACTTCAATGTATAACATTTTTAAGCTTGTTTTTATTAGTTGTAAAAAAATAAAATAAAAATAAGACTCTAATTTGGCATTTACTGTGTCTTGTGTATTTTTTATAGTGGATAAAATGTTGGCACCTTGTACCGTATATATCAGATACACACAGATTTAGCCCGGTCATGCTCTATATCACACATCTGTTGTGGAGCTCCGATTGAAAAACCTTGTGGCTCCACGAGTAACCAATCAATCTCTGTCATACAAACAAGTTATATAATATCTGAATAATGTTATTGTGGCAGCGGAGGCGGAACTCCTATCAACTCCAGTTCATCGGCCAACTCCCGGCGAGAATGACGGAGTGGGTCCAGTGCCCACTGCCCAGCAGTCCTGGACACGGCCATCACCCTGGCAGAGAACCACGTGGCAGCGTACCAGGGGGCAGGTGCCCTTTCTCTCTCTCTCACTCTCCTTCTCTCCCAATTCCCTGGGACCGTGGAGGTAACCCCTCTCCTCTTTCCTCTCCGTCTCCATTCTCTATTTTCCTCTTTGCTCCCTCTCTCTCCACACAGGTGGAGCCACTCATGACCACAAGGATTGGCCCGGGCAGATGTGTTGGTGCTGCGGGGAGCCTGGGCATTTCCAGGACCAGTGCTCCCTCATAGCCCGAGGTGCCGCAGGTCTCTCCAATCGAACCGGCGCATACTGTATACCAGTGAGTATTCAAGGGGGTACAACTCAGGTTGAAATCAAGCCTTAATCCACCAAAGCCTAATTCAAGGCGTGGCATTGGGGACAACACCACAGATGGTGAGGTGTGTACCTGGGTTTCAAGGGAACCAGTGCCTGTCACCATTTTCAATTATTAAAGAGAGGTTATATCGAGTGACGCAGGACGGCTCCCCGGCCTGAGTGTGGCGATGGAGGTATGTGGCAGCAGGGGCTGTGGACGGAGGAAGGAGTTCGGGTGAACCGACAAGTAACGAGTGAGTGCTTACACCTGTGTGTAACTCCTAGCAGCATACTTATATGTCTCGAGAGAGATTGAGCCAAGCCTGAAGTAAAGAACATGGAAACGTGGTCTGGAGCAGTGATCTTTTGTGTTTATTTATTTGTGGATTTTTGAGTTGCGAGTGCTGAAAAGCGCCTGTAAAACAATAAAGGAAAGCTTGATTTCTGAAATGCCTGCCTCCATAGTCCTTCCCCACCTCACAACCCAGGGACTTTCCAGTTATATTCCAGGTCAGATGTTGAACATAAAGGCTTTTGTAAATGAAACCCTATCCATCACTTTTACAAAAATGTACCAAAACATGTTTAATAAATGCATGAGACAAAATTCTCTGTTGTCACCAGTTGAAATTATGTTAAAGAATATACATGGTTTCAGTATAAATAAAGAAAAAAGATCCACAACAGCAGAAATAAGACAAGCACCCTGAGCTGTATATAAAGACATGAAGTGCTGACGCGCTCATAGAAAAGTTGGGCTTGAATTAAGCATTTCACCAAACTTAATTTCCCATTAGTCTCCTTTGAGGCGAGAGAGAACAGTGATTGTTTGTGTGTCTTCTTCAGTCATTGTTGAGGGCTGGTGAGGGTTTGCTTCGAATGCCATCTGTTGCAGCTCTGGATATATCGGATACAAACAGTTGTGGCATCCAAACAGATGTTACGATGCGCTTGTACTCCTTGCGAAAGTTTCTGTTGAGCAGCCCGTAGATAATGGCATTGAGGCAGCTGTTGAAGTATGCCATGAAGTAGCTGATCACAAACAGCCACTCAGGGATGCGGGGCGCCATGACCTCTGGGTCAACGGCCACTACAAGGCCAATAAGGTTTAGCGGTGCCCAGCAGATGGCGAACAGCACAAACACCACAAACATGGTGACAAAGTTGCGCAGGTCGCTGGGTCGCACCCTGGCACGCTCATCCTTCTTCACTTTGCGCCGGACCTGGATGACCAGTACCCAGATGCGGAGGTAGCAGAAGGTCACCACCGCAATGGGCACCAGGAAATGCACCATTACCACTGCCACTGTGTATGAGCTGCTGGCCGTCTGTGTAAACGTGCATGAGTAGACCCTGGGGTCATAGCTCAGCGAGCCTATAAAGAAGTTGGGCAGGATGGCCAGCACAGTAAGTATCCAGATGAGTGCCACCAGTAGCAACGTGTTACGGAAGCTGTAGAGGCGTCCATAGGTCAAGCTGTGGCAAATGTAGCAGTAGCGGTTGAGGGCAATGCCTGTGATATTGAACACCGAGCCAATCACGCTCAGGCCCATGAGGAAACCGCTCACTTTGCACTGCGTCTCTCCCAGCGACCATCCATCATGGAACAGTGCATTCAGGACTAGTGGGTATGGGTAGAAGGCCACCACCAGATCGGCGAAGGCCAGGCTAACCACAAAAACATTACCTGAAAGAGAGAGAGGAAGAGGGGGAAGAATAAGTAACAAAATGTGCCAAATCCTTTTATTACCATAGTAATGCCACAATAGCAATATGCAACATGTTTAGTTTACCATGGAAGACAATGGAGCCCTTTTTAACTTTTGAACTCCCAAGATTAATGACAAACATGAATTATTGGTCATGTTATTTAGACAAATTCATTGTCTCCACTAAGCACACATTAAACAGGACCCATAACTGCCGGTTACATAACTCTCATTAGGTAACAGCCAAGGATCCTTAACACTTATTTGAGCCATTCAACTTATTATTATCCCAGTCCATATATTTGCAATTAGATTAAATGGACGCAAGTGAAAGCAGAGAGGCATTTTTTTTGACAGAAATAGAAAGAAATTGCAATGAAACTGACTAATGAATTGCTATTACCCATAACCACATGGAATTTGCCCCCCTGCTAGTAAACCTCATTATCTCTCAGTGTATGACTCTTTTCTCTCTCTCTTACACCTTCCCTCCTATCTACAATATTGCCAGTACTACTGTATTACCAGGTAAAATTTATGTTAAACTATCCATACGTAGCAAGTGTTGGTGCCTCAGAGCTTTAGGGTCCAGGGTTTGATCCTGAGCTCTCCCTGTGTCCGCGGGTTTTCCTTCAGGTTCTCTGGTTTCCTCCCACCTCCGAAAAACATGCTGGCAGGTCAATTTACTACTCTAAATTGCTTCTAAGTGTGAGTGAGTATGTGTGTGTGTGGGGGGGGGGGGCATGTTTTTATATATTTGTGGGGACCAAATGTCTTGGTTACTGAGGTTAAGGTTAGGGTTAGGTTTAGTTGTAGGCATAGCATTAATTAACTACAGTAATCATTATGTCAATGGAAGGTCCTCACAAGGATAGTAAGACAAATATGTGTGTGTGTGTGTGTGTGTGTGTGTGTTGCCCTGCAATGGACTGGCCTCCCATCCAGGATGTATTCCTGCCATGCGCCCAGTATTCCCAGGATAGGCCCTGGATCCAATGCAAACCCTGACCAGGGTAAAGCGACTACTGAAGATAAATGAGGCACATTAAATACCCACAAAGACATAGTCACACATACACACACAAACATAAACATATATATTTTAAACCGAAGTGTTAGACAGTACTCTCCACTACCATCATAAAAACACCAATTGAGGGAATATATTTTGGAAGAACGGTGTTCCATCCCTTGAGTACCAAGACGCATTGAAGCTGTTCTGGCAACACCTTATGTTGGATTTGCCTTTAATTTGTCACCCCTCTGTATGTATGTATATATAGCCTGTATACTGTATATATACACAAACATCTTGACTAAAGCACATCTAACACTCAATTGCTTTTACTATAAACCTTAAACTATGCCATTTAATCAGGTGTGTATTTCATTGCAGTGGGATATTAGCCAGCAAAGCTCCAGTCAATATTTCTCCTGCTGAGAAAAGCTATTCAAAAAAAGTACTCTGTCTCTTTCTTCTTTGTATAGACAGACTCTATGACTTATATTACTATTACACAAAGCAAATAAGGTTGAAAACTTCATGAAGGGTTTATGTGGGTCCACTGCCATAGCTATTCAACCAGAATAGTGAATACACAAACAATTACATCTTTCTGTAAAATCATAACTCACCGAGACCTCAAGCGGTCCACTTAACATTGAACTTGAAGGTACTGTATCTTCAAGGTATGTTATATTCAAGAAGAAGACCAAGTAACATAAAATACTCTATAACTATAAAACTCTAAACTCTATAAAATCAGTTCTACAAATGAAAATTCCCACTCTAGTAAATGCCTTGCAGTAATAATTGCTTCCCATTATTAGCTACAGTGGTGCACTACTTTATCTGTTCTAATCATCGTCCTCCTGCGGCGTCGGGGACGGCAGTCATAAAAGACTACATTTAATCGTCTGTATAGTACAAAAGCGTTTTTTGACTTTTCAATAACTGAGTATCCTAAAAGTTTATCCTAAAAGTTTTTTTCAAGACATCCAAAAACACTTCTGTACAATACAGATGATGAAATTAAGTATAATATGACAAGATGGTGAAATGAACCGGGGCAAGGGGGGATTGCGCAATAGCAGGTACACAGTGCATCTCAAACGTGTATAGGTGCGTTCTTCGTTCTCATGTCCTTGTGAGTTCGTTCTTACAAGATTACTTGACAAGAACGTCGTTCTCAAGGCCACAAGTCCATTCTTCATGTTCTTGGTATTGAGAAACACCCCCTGACTCACGGCATGGTGAAAAAATAAAAAAGCTTGTTTCAACTTTTTGCACATTACAAGCAACAGCCACGTGGCGCAGACCAATCAGGACAAGCTTCTGTTGTCCATCCGTATGAAAACCCCCAAAAACATGGACAAAAAGTTAATAATAGCAATTTCTGGGTTTCTCATCTTGTATGACCCCAAACTAAAATACTATAAAGACAAAAATAAAATAAATTCTTCATGGCAGAAAGTCTCTGACATTGTTGGTGTTCCTGATGAGTTTACAACAAAACATTTTGGATTGGATGACACTGTAAATATACAAATAAATTACCAATAATTTTGACTTTATATTAGGCTATTATATCTAGTAAAATAGCTCATTCAAGCGGTCTGTTTTTAGAACCAAGTTTAAGTGATTAAGTGATAAAAAGAATTTATTTGAAACCCATGATTTCATAATTTATAAGTTAGTTTGCAAGCTGCGTTGTAGACAGATATGGCCCTCAAGCTCTCGTGCCGGGCACGTTGTGCACATCAAAGGGGATATTCGCGCCGCGTGCAGTGTGTGCGTCACGTTAGACTTCAGCACTGCACAAATGAGGCAACTGCCTTTCACAAACGCAGGAATTTCCTGATTTGTTCAATGTTGTGAATTTAATATCCCTGTGAAGGCACTGATGCTTTTATATAGTGCTTATGTTAAAAAAGGATGTATGTATTTACTTGTGCAGCATATTGTAATAATGGCAATTAATATACTTTGTACAAGTAACATGTGTTATCTACTATCTAATTCCCTGAATAAACTATGGATTTACAAGCTGCAGAAAATTAAAGTGACTCTAGCAAACCTTGGAGGAAGTCAGAGGCTAAAGCTGCTCTGTTATAGCATTACAGTGTTACAAGGAATGTTAGTGGGGCAAATTAACATCAGGTTTACCATCTGCAGTCTCTCTCACCACCTTACAAACACATTTTAGTGTGAACTGCACACATCAAAGGCGCCAGTGCTGCTGTAGCACTCCACTCCACCTTCACAAAAAATGTCCCCAGGTCCTGTAACATGCTTACATAAGCTCCCTCTTCAAATTATCACAATGCGTTTCTAAGATAAATAGAAGGGGATATCATTCCATGGGCTGAACTGGGTCAGATGCATTGAAGTTTGATCGACTCTATCTGAGTTTTCGAGGGACGTGAGATTCTGCTGAGTGCAGGACTGCTCTTCAACATAGGTGTTAATCTCTTTCTTTTCTTGGTGTGTTTGTGTATTTGTGTGCATGACAGAAAGAGGTGTTGTTCACTTTGGGTCAGAGCCAGATGGCAAGGACAACATTTAGGATGGGTGTTTACACTCCGAATGAGCTGAGCGTGTGAGGAAGAAGAGAGAATAAGAGCGATAAAGAGTAAGAGGGAGAAGAAGGATGAGAGACAGAGTGAGAATAAGTAAAAAGATGAGAAGAACAGCAAATAGAAATAAAATAAGAAAGATAAAAAAGATCACAAGAAGATAAAGAGACTGAGGGAGAGAGCTAAAACAAATGAAATAGATGTCAAGAAGTGTGAATATGAGAGTGAGAGACAGAAAGAGACGATGTAGTAACACACCTTATATGGCCATGACCTGGACCTTTAGGCTTAGAAAAGGCTTTCAAATTCAAATGTTTTATATAAATTAGTAAATTACAATACAATACTAACAATATTTATCCGATACTGATACTTTTATACTTTTACACAAGAAAATAAACAGGTTAAAGAAAAACAGAGTAGGAATCAGACGGACAAAAGTTTAAATGAAACAAATTATTGTTCGTTAACTTTAATTTTACTTTAGAAAAATGCAAAACATGTCCTTTAAATTTTAGTTCTCCTTTCTTAATTACATTCCAACCACATACAATTATATCAATGGAAAAGTTGTGAAATGCGTTCTTAACCCAAATGATTATCCAAAGTTATTGCAGGACATTTGCAACATGCTTATTTGATAGTAGGTACAAGCCCTGCGGGTTTGAGGACATCAAGCTCAACAGATTTGCAGTTCATTTCATGTTCAATAATGTGCCCAAAAACAATCCAGCCAACAGTAATATAGTTGTTGAAAATGCAAGGGGTAAAAGAAAAAAAAGGTTTAAAATAAGGGTTTAACACAAAGTTAGGAATTTTCCATAAGCCACTTGAGCGACCATGGCTGTTAAGGTACTATTTAATGATTCCATATATAACCTTTACATTTATAATATGTAACTGTTTTCTCCCTGAATTTGTATCTCTATCTCTCTTTCTCTCTGTTTTTAGGCTTGCTTCCACTGTCTATCTCTCTCACCTACCCCTCACTCACTCTCCCAGGGTCCCAGGGTCCCATGGCGCCTGCTCAAGGTTCTTGCCTTTGTCATTGAGCTCAGCAGCCCATATGTGCCCATACGTGATGTTCACTCTGAGCCCTGGGACTCATGTGCAGCTGCCACAGAGAGTTTGGGGTTAGCCATAAGGCCAAGAGCCTACTAGGAACCTGACACAGGGAAGGCTTCATCTGACATTCACAAATTTTATTAACTCAACATTACATAACTTCAATGGGAGTCAAATAATAAAGGCTAAAATTATTGGGGCAATGAAACTAGATATTGCAAATACAGAATCATTTTTTACTATTTTTTCCTTTTTCTTTTTTTGTGCATTTAAATAAAGGTGTGTTTTTCACTTTCCCTGAAAGAATGACAAAAAAATTATCCCTGCAAGTCCGGATTTTATTTGAATTTCAATTTTTCTTGTGTCCTCTTGCTCTTCTTGTCGGCGCGGTTCTTCTTCCACATACTCCGGCTCAAACATGTACAATACTATACATTGCTATGCAACAGTGAATCAAAAAAAATCTGACAAGCCGTGTCTGTCATTGGAGTAATCCATGCTCTCCATGCTCTCTATTATAATGATGTGAAGACAGCAAAAAAATCCTAGTGTATGAAAATAACTCATTGATGCAAGAGGTAAAGGACGGATGACACCATGCTGGGTTCTCCTTGTCCCACCAACTGTGAGGACAAAAAGGGGCATAACACAATGTTAGGAAGAAATCCCAGATGTTTTGTATACTTAAAATAAACGTTTGACAGTACCGATTGAGGTAAAACCTGGCATACTATTGGGGATGGTTCCTTTTGAGACAAAGTAAATGGTGTAAAAATAAATTTCTATCATCTTTAAAATATGGAAATATGGTAAAAAAAAAGTATAATATACCGACAATCCAAACTATCATTAAAAACTGGAATCAAACAAGTATCACTAAAAAGAAACGCATCTATTTAGAAATGCATTTGTATTTTAATGTACATTAAACATTTTCTATCTGATTGTTTTATACTTTTTCCACTTATTTCTCAATACCATACAATGTTCAATAACTTCATTATTGAATAGGACAGGTGATAAGGCTAACAGCTCCAATTAAGCTTAAATCAAATTTTTTTTTTACTCTACACTTGTTATGCTCCTCATATCAGCACATCCTGCACTTAACAATAGCATATGAACCCATTTCTTAGCCTGAAGCTGTGTTTTTTTTAGCTTTGATGCATGATTACTGTATATCTGTGAGACTTTTATTGCTCATGAGTAATGCTGGATACATTTATTTAATGATAGGGTGATGAAAGTTAAAGAAATACATTTTCCTCCCTCATGGGAAGAGACAAGTCGTTCATGCTGGGAAAAGCATAAAGTAGCAGCCGAGGCCAGGGAACTGGCAATCAAGCAGGTGCAGATTTTGGCAGGTTTCTTCCTTGACCCTAATAAGCTTCCACTGTGTGCATAAATAGCGACACGGAGAGACAGTAGAGAAGCACGTGTGTGAGTCATGTCTATCAGAGGAGGAGTAATGTAAGAAAACAAGGCTGCCTTTGAAGCTGAATAGACAGACAAAGGTCTTACTTAATGCACACACAGCATTGACTTTGAAGTCTTGAACACCTACGCCCTGCAGATAGAGAACATGCCAAGAGAATCTGCCTCTCACACAGACACATATACGCACAGCGTATGCACAGTGTGTGTGTACCATAGACTCAAACCGAGATTAGCTTTAATTTCCAACAGATACCATTATTGGGAACACTTGGATTACACTCTACTCTGTTTCCAAAAAGAGACTGTACTGGATCCTGACATCAAAGCAGAACTCTGAAATCACACCCAGAGACAGTGCTTTTCCACTGACAAGGTTTCGGAACCAGTGCTTAATCTCAAATCGGTACCCACTTTTCCAAAATCAGTTCACTTCTGGAACCAAGAACCGGTGACATACATGTCATGTAGTCGCCAAGTCGCCATTAAAACAAGATGTGAATAGTGTGGGCTGGTTTGAAGATCACTGTTAAAAATGAACAGTTAAATTAAATATTGCAAACTTGAATCAGTGGTCTGAGGAGAAAACAACTATTTTATTGGCAGTTTGCCTCAGACTAAAAAGGAGCTACATTGTTAATGCGAACAAAACTTACTTTGAGTAGCTACACACTCAGAATAATTGATTAGAAGCAATAAATCCATTTGTCTGTCATATTGTGCGTAATTGTTGTCTATAGGGATATCTCTGTACTGTTTATAGACAATTAAAGATTTGACCTTGGGTGGTAAAATTTGTTTTTAAAGCTACAAGTATAACTTGTAAAATCCTCCCTGATTATTATTTTTACTATTTTATTATTTTCTCCCACATGTGTTCATGTAATGATTTGGCTCTCAAACTGTTGGAAACAGGGGCATTATTTTATGAAGAAGAGTAGAGTGTCTCATATAAAGTCATAAAGTCAAACCTTAGAACATCTGAACAGCTGTGTTGTGATAAAAACCTGTATATTTTGGACTTTTTATTTTTGTACATTATCACATAAACAATGTGTGGGAGTGAGGCTGGAACATTGCAGATATGATTGGCAGAAAGCATGCCGTGGTGTGAGGACTTCTCATAGCCATGATCAGTATTTCAAACTGAAGTGCAAATAACAAGATCACCTTTTACAAAATACACCAAGACTCTCCAAACTTCTCCAAACGTCACCTAGTCAAGCAGGTTCTGCAAACTGGCAGTGGTTAAGATTGAGTGGTTGAGAGCACAGAATATTACTCATTCATTCACTCATTTATTAATTTTTGTATGTTGGACTACATATATCATAATATAGACAGTGTTTCCCCTTACAGTGATGGAACTCTTAGTCAGGATTGGCAATCACGCATTAGTAATTCAGTAGATTTTTTTTCTTTTTTATCAATTTATTTTTGATTGTTTGACAGCTAGATTTAGGTCACCTATTACTAACTATGCATGCAACCTCTTAATTTTGCATTTATGGCAGGTGTCAGACTCCAGTTCTAGAGGGCCAAAAGCACTGCAAACTTTAGCCTCCCACCTCATTTAACTCACACTGTTAACCCTTGCTGTATTTTATACAGTAACTAACTATATAATTGCCAGTAAAATACTGTAACATCATCATACAGTACAAAACTGTAATATGTGTTGCATTATGGGAATTTGTGATGTCATGCCCAAATTACAGTATATTACATTTTATTCATAATTACAGTAAATTACCGTATGGTTTATTTAAAAAATACAGTAAACTACTGTATTGCCACCTAACGGACAAAAATAAGCACGAAAGGCAGACAACAACCTAGCCTACAGGAACTGCATTAACACAGACACACACACACACACAAATATTGCTCAATCTTCCCCTGTCGCTACCAGTGCAAATAAATAAAGAAATGAATGAATAAATAAATAGGTTAAGCGAGGCCACTGTCACTGACTGCGCCTGACCTGTGAGAGAGCGATAGGGGGAGAAACAACTAACAGCTTCTGTCAGGTAAAGAATCGTTTTAACTAGCATTATTATTATTTTCCCCATGGATTGACACTTGATTGGTAACTTGTACTAATATAGATACTAAGTAGTTACTTAGCAAAACCTGTACTCACTGAAGTGCAAAGCTAGCGTTAATGGTAGCTAATTATCGCTATCAATACTTTGACATATCGCTAGCTAGCTAGTTGTTTATTGCTAAAATAGCTAGCCATCAGCCTTTGCTGCATTCAGGCTCAGCGGTTGGTAATAGATGTCAATTTTTTATTAAAAAAAAACTGTGAGCCCTGATTAAATATTAAACCACTGTCAGTTCCTCAGACTTAAGTAGTAGTCATTTGGTGTTGTGACAATAACCTGCCGTTTCTGAGTTGCTATCTTAAGTTTTTTAAATGCTAAAATAATGGTGGCTAGGTAGCGTTCTTATTAATGTTAGTTAATACAGTTATTTTGTCTTTTACAGATGTTGCAGTGTTCTCTAACCCAGACTAGGCTGTGATATGTGGCCTATAAGCGCCGAAAAAAATCCTTCTGCTGAACTTGTGATAACTTGTGGCTGTAAGTGTTCTTTAATGATGATTAAAATGATTATAATTAAACAAACATGGATTATGTCTGAGTTCTGTAACAAAAAATAAAAGTAAACCATCATGTTTGCCAAACGACAGTTTAAACTTGATGTGAGTTTCAACTAAATACCAGTTTTACTGAACTTTTTTTAACTGTTTTACATTTCTGTTTATTAGACTAATGTTACTTTTTGGGTATCTGTGACTTTAGAATTACAGGGTGACCAGTGATAATAGTTTGTTCAGAAATAAAAAGGTGCAATATAAGAATAATAAATGTCTACACTAGAATAAATGGTAAGCACATTACAGCAAACTATATTACTGTAGAACATAATTACAGCTTAAATACAGTAAATATACATATCAACAGGAACATACCAGAAGGACTATTTGCAGGTATACTGTAAATATACAGTAACATACCAGAAGCGCTAATTACAGTAATCAGTAAATTACTGTAATAACAGGTACAGTAAGCTTACTGTAATGGACCAGTTACAGTAACTCACTGGCAACAGTATATGTGTTGCCAGTATATTACTGTAAAAAAGCAGTGAAAAGTCTAACAGTGCATTAAGCAGTGGTGATCAGCGATTGGTCATTAAGCAGTGGTGATCAGTGATTGGTCATTAGTCTTTGGTGATCAGTGATTGGGTAGCGGTGATCAATGATTTGTCATTAAACTGTGGTAAATAGTGATTGGTCGGTACATTGTGGCGATCAGTGATTGTCCATTAGACCGTGGTGTTTAGTGATAGGTCATTAGGCAGTGGTCATCAGTGATTGGTGATTAGGCAGTAGTGATCAGTGTCATTAGGCTGTTTTGTTCAATGACTACTCTGTGGTCAGTGGTAACAAGTAATTGGTCACTAGGTTGTGGTCATTGATTGGTCATTAAGCAGTGATGACCTGCGATGGTCAGACACCGTACAAAACGATGTTACTGCTGTAAATTTGGTGAATAGATTTGCCATATTTATGGACCATTTGGCATTACATATGGAATCTCCCACTCTTTTTCTCAGTGTGCTACTTAAGCCTTCATATGCAAAGATATTGTCAACTCATGCATGAAGAATCAGACTCTGGAAAACAGAAACGCACTTAAAGAGCCACCTACATTTTAATTACTTTTCCTCATACATACTTACAGTGTTGAAGCAGCATATACACTGTTGATTTAACACCTACAGTGTTGAATTAACACTTGAAGTGTCAAATTAACACCTAACATTACAGTGTCAAAATAGCTGGTAAAGTTTTGCATTAAGAGCGTTCACTGTTGAATTATCACCTAGGGTGTTTATATGAGTAAAGCAATATAAACCTTAAACAGCAATATAAAACATATAAGTGATGCAAAAAAGATCTGCAGCCATTATTTCAATACTGTAGGAGTTAATTCAACACATGATTGCACACAAAAAGCCCCAGTGTTGAATTATCACATAGTGTTAATAATAATAATAATAATAATACATTTTATTTATATAGCTCTTTCTCAATTACTCAAAGCATTTAACAAAAAAATAAAATAAAAGACATTAAGTTTGAAAAAATATATATACAGTCAAACAACCATAATATGACTGAATTAAAGATCATACCCTTGTCTGAAAAGGTGGGTTTTGAGAAGAGATTTATAGGAATCCAAATAGTCCTCCATCCTAATACTAGGAGAAAGCTGGTTCTAAAGATGTGGGGCATTGACGGAGAAAGCTCTGTCACCCATAGAATGGAGCCTAGTCTTTGGAACGACTAGTAGATTTGAGTTGAATGAGCGAAGAGAGCGAGGTGGGCAATAGGAAGAGATGATGTCAGATATATATTCTGGAGTGGAACCATGAAGGGCCTTATGAGTGATGAGTAATATTTTATAAATAATCCGGTAATGGACAGGTAGCCAGTGGAGATCTTTATGGGGGTAACATGATGCCAGCAGGAGGTTCGAACCAGAAGTCGAGCAACTGAGTTTTTCACATGTTTAAATTTGTTAATGAGGTGAGATGGAAGACCAGTAAGGAGAGCATTACAGTGTTAAATTAGCATGTATAGTGTTGAATTACTGTCTATATGCTTGAAATAAATCTTGCAGTTTTAACTCTTAGAATCAGAATCAGAATCAGGTTTATTGCCAAGTAGGTTTTCACATACAAGGAATTTGCTTTGGTATGTT
>JAOUQW010000009.1:6922428-6935690 GCA_028565825.1 Olivaichthys viedmensis
ACGCTAACTCAGATAACCACTCTGTACAATTGTGGTGAGCAGAAAAGCATCTCAGAATGCACAACGCGTCGAACCTTTAGGTGGATGGGCTACAAAGGATGGCCCTACCCAGTATTAGTATATTATCACCTAATAAAGTGCTCGGTGAGTGTATACTGATGCTCTACAAAGGTGATTCAATACTTGGAAATCCTAAATACAGTTTAATATATTAAAGGTTTTGTTCACTGACATATCGCTATAGACTAATTATCTAAAATATCCAAAATTCAAAAATTATTTTTGAGTTTGGTCTTATAAATTCATACTGAGTCAGTTAAAACACAATTTTGAAAATGTTACTAAAATGACAGCACACTGTAAATTGTTTCTCATGGTGCTTAGCACTTGTTAACCTTATAATTTAACACTCTTAATTTTAGCATATACAGCTTAAAATAAGTTCTCAGTGTAGCCACTGGTAATTAAATCACATGGAACAGAACGATATATTTAGGGTTCTTTATTCTTTATTATAAAAATTCATAAAATAAAATACTATAAATAAAATGACCCAATAAAATACACAGCAAACACTATTAACCAGTTTTGCACATTACTCTTACATGTACAACATGAGGGATGTCACATCCACACCTTTCAGCCAAGACTGCATTTCCCAGAATCCCCCGATCACACTCGCATCATGCGGCAAGTCAGCCGACTCACTCCCACGTTTGCAATCACCCAGCTTCTGATCACACGCACTTGTCCCCTATCACCATCACTCAGGATTACATGTACCTGTTTCCCATCAGTATTCCCCTATATCTACTTCAGTCCCACAAGCACTCATTGCTAAGTTTTACTCCAGATGACCTGTGACAATCCATTAAGCGTTTCATCAGCGAATACTCCGTGTATGACCTTGGACTGGACTACCTGGACTCTCCCGACCTACTGCCTGCCCCCCGTTTACGACCCAGCCTAGCCCTCTCAACTTCTCTGCCCCACTCATCATCTAAGCTCAAAACATGAAAAATATACTCACAGATACTCTCATGAGTTCTTATATGCCATTTTCGAGTACTCAAATTATAAATCTGAACCTTTATTCCAATAAACAGTCAAGGCACCTGAACCCCAGTCACAGCTCACATGCTCATCTTGCCCAAGCCGCTCTCTCCCAATTGGTTCATTGTGCATGCACAACACCCAGATAGCCCTCTCTTAAAGCGACAGAGCCTCTTTAGTGGGCTAAGTGCATTAAATACACCACTTGACTACATCAGTTTGCATCAAGTTTTAGGTTTTGAAACTATTTCTTTACATGTGTACAGTAGAGAAGGACTGTGCATTGCCTGAGAACAGAATTTTTCCTTTAGGCATGTTTGTGTTATCCCTATAAAGCTGCTCTTGTGTATGACATATACACAGGCATCTGTTTATGTCTGTATATGTCTATCATCTTGTATGCATGTGTATGTATATACGTGTGTTTCTGTGCTTGTCTAGAGGCAGAGGCAGATGTTTTACATGGAGATGAAGCCTGGTTGGGTTGTCTAATCTGGGCTTTATTCAGTAAATTGTGTGATATAATCACTCCCGTAATTGTCTTGTGTCTTTAAGAGCAAACGGGAACAGTAATCCAAACTGTAAGCAGCCGCCATCCCCCTCATCTTCCCTTCTCTTTGCTCTTTTATATAACTGCTCTTCACCCTCTCTGCTCTCCCTAATTTGTTTCTAAAGCATGAGGAAAGGTTACCAGCAGAAAACAGATTCTCCAGTGAGGCTTAGACATCTGTATGGTGTAAACAGCAGCTGGATTAATAATAGCTACAGATAGATTGGGCCCAGTTTAATTCTCTTGTAGCATGTGCTTGTTGAATTTAGGATTACACGTCTCATTCAGTGGATGGCTTGCAGGCAGATAATATTGACCTTGCAGGTCCTCTCTTTTTCTGCCTTCAACTATGACTTGCTGTGGAAATGCAGAATGCAAATTATTTAATTAGCCCTTATCCAAACAACATCTTTTGAATACCAAAATTGCCAATTAGGGTCCCTGGGTTGCAGAATTAAAACTTTGTCTTGGACAAATTTATACAGCCCCTATTCTCAGATATCACCATTCTAATACTTATATTGCTTCAGGCCTATACAATATTTAAATTTCTTTAGCTTTAAAGCTAAAATTAACTAAACCTCCTGTACTTTTAGGATATTAACCCAAACAGTGCTTCCCACAATTGTACATACATCCCTACTTTCAAATGCCCTCACATCCAAAACAGTCCCTTAAAACACACTGAATACTTGTAATAACAATTAATATCCCTCACAATATTCTAACATCCCTGTCCATTCAGGCCTATATGCTACTATAACATCTTCAGCTAAATCCACCAAATGCATTCTATACTTTCAGACTATTAATATAAATCATGCTTCTGATTTTTGGATCTAATTGAACTAACTCTCTATACCATGCCATGCACATCGCATGCATAATAAGTAAGTGAAGTACAGAAAAAGTGCTAAATTATTAACCCCAATGTGGCTTAAACAATCTTATAATGTACCATGAGGCCCCAACAGAAAAAGTCTGTATATTTAAAAAGTTTCTATGTTACAGATGTTACAATAAGCCTGAAATCAGTAATTTTTAAGCAATGCAGGAGAAAATTACAAAATCCAAAAAGCCATCACTACACTTATTTACAAGTATTTGTGAAAAGATTAAAAGTAATGGAAAGTAACCAGAACCAGAACTGGGATTGTACAAAAGTTTAGATTTAATTTAATTACAATTTTATTCAAGTGACCCATTATATGTAACATCATATGTTTCAAAAGCAACTTTTCTAATCCTGATGAGTTTTTTTAGGGGACAAACATATTTTCTGATTAGTTGTAGGATTTAGAAACAAAGTACTAGCAACTGTATTTCAGAATGAGTTTGTAAAAAATTAAGGTGAAATGAGAATTGATTTAGGTTACTCTTTCCCTTGAAGAGAACAGATGATAGACCCTGCAATTCAATCATTATTCCTCCAGCCATTTAAGTCCACAATGAGGCGAATCTATTCAGTATGACACACATTCCAAGATACAAAAATAATAAATCACTACATTCAATCAAAAATATTCTCCGGAAAGGAAAGAGTGGACTTTCTTTCACTCTACCACACACAATATATTGTGTATAGTTATTCAGTCCATCTTTGATGCTCTACTCAAAACCACCATTTAGAAAATCCTAAGTACAGTTTTTAGTGCTGGCGTTTAAAAGAGTATTGTCCACTGACATCTCACTATAGACTTTTTACAAAGAAATAAGCAGTCTTTGAGAAAACCATCCAGAATTCTAAAACAATTCTTAACCACAATCAACTTCAGTCTTAAAAATCTGTCTTCAGACTGAGTCAGTTAAAACACCCTTTTGACAATGTTAGTAGGAATAACAGCACACACTGTATAATGTTTCTCACCATGTTTAACATTCATTTACCTTAAGATTCTTGGAACAGTAGTGGTGCTTAAGCGAAGAATGACGGGTTCTTGTATGTTGAACAATCTCAAAGCAAACCTCCAGCTTTCAATCCAACAGTATGGACAAAAATGACCAATCCTAGATTAGTAATCTGAAAAACATGTTATTCCAGGCCCCACATCTTAGTTCAAAAGCTTGAACCAAATGAGTCAAAATAAAAAAAATATGTAATATTTTCATATTAGAGCTCTTATGGTCCTAGAACATTCTCAGTATTTTACATTATAACAAACCAATCATATCTTTAATAATGCAAAAGAGCAAAAAAAGTTATTAAGCAATTTATTAAGCAATAAACAATGCATCGTATTAAATATAATGCATGATAATAAACATCGATAATAAAGTTATTTATTTAACAATATTCCAACAAATTTTCATTCATGTGCTAGAAATACAACACACTTAACACAATCAGCTTGTGTGACGCCAGTGTACGAGTCATCAATAGCATTTTTCTGGAGAAAGTGAGACAACCCCTAAAATGTGCTTTAGCTGTAATCTTCTTTGCAATACCGTACCAATTACTACAAAAGATTAGGGCTGTTAAGAAAACATTATTGTAACTTAACACACTGACAAACACATTTTTCATCATGAAAATCAAACATGCGAAACATACCTGAAGAGCCAAGACTGCTAACACACAGTTTAAATTGTATACATTGTGTAGATTTGTCACAATGGGTACAATACATGCAAAAACTACACAAAATCAATATGGACAGGAAAGAAAATAATTCAAAAGAAGCAGCTGTTGTTAGATGCTAAAAATGAACACAAACACAAATGCATTAATCATGAAAGAGAGATAAATAATTCCAAAGTTTATAATTGTTTTGAGCTGTTGGGTTCTTTAACGTCAGTATGCGCGTCCTTGGAAATGTTTATCTGTAAATATGTATCCCTGGATAAAGCTGCATGTGGAAAATGCTTTACATATTGATGAAACAACAGCCAATTTTCTACCTACAGATCAAGACCACATTCATGTGCTTTATAGCAAGCAATTGATAGAAAAACAAAACTTACCAAACTTGTCTTTTGTAAATTTCCATTTACAAAAGCAGTAATTAGCATTTTTGCATTTCACATTCACACGCCACACTGGCTCACTAATGGTGAAACTTCATACACTTCAATATTTACAGTCACTGTGTAACATTTAAGTTTGTATTGGATTATCTGTTGCACATTTTTCACATCACAATACATTACCACACTAATAAGTGGCTTTAAGCTTCCTGCTTTCATTTAAATAACAAACAAGACACTACAAAGTTTTGTGAGGTGGTAGTTTGATCTGTCCCTTTATCTCAAATGCTTGCCCACAGGCAATATTATTTAGCTTTCCATTTGATAACAGACACTCACTCTCTACTCTTCCTTGTTTTACTTTTACTCATGTATAACTGCGAAGGAAGAAATCTGCTAGTAGGTTACTCAGACACATTCTCCTTTATTTTTTTTATTTTTTACCTGTCCTGAATCCTTACTTTTCTGAAATTACGTGTTACATCCTGTTGACCACTAGAACAAAGAACCAACAAGTCGGCAGCTAATAAATAAGAAATGGGTATTTAAGGTATGGAGCTACTCTAATTAAGATTATATTTGAATCATACTAATAATGTACTACTTTTTGACCACACTGGTCACAAAATGCTTCTAGTAACAGGCAATTCACAAATTGTTCTTTTTGAATGACCCCTTTAAGTAAAGCGGGTGAATCAATTTGCAAGCATGAATGAATATTCTCCTCTACACACAAAAACAAGCACAATCTTGAGCTAAAACCTGTTTTCTGTGATGCTTTCTTTGTGTTGTTAAGTCTATGTGCATATAAATATGACTCGTAACATTGACTCCTAACATTTCTTTCTTAGATAATAGACAATGACATTGTGTCATTCTTAGTCGCAAATCAAACATACAAGTAGTTTGCAAATGAAAGTGCTGACACAAGTTTTCATGATTCTGTTTCACTTATGTTTCTATCAGTTATTATTCAGTAGTGGGAGTTTGAACTCCGTCATATCCATGAGTTTTGACTGGTTTGCAAACAAAAGATTATAATCACAAAAGGTGTTGTTAGCTACCATTTTGTGAATGTTGCTCCACAGGGAAGTTTTTTTAGCACAACGAGACTTTTACAAATAAATATAATACCAAAGGTTTTCTTTTCATCAGATCTATTTTTATATTTATTATCTATATGACTTGTAGAGTGCTCACTGCCAAAGACATTGCGGTTATACAGCATGTATTATTAGCAATTAAACTGTGAAGTGTTACGATTATGACAAATGTTCTATGACAAATGCTCTCTGCCATCATGTTGTCATATAGACAAAGTTATAATATGAAAACATAAATGTGGGATTCTGTAGGGGCAGGTGGTCAACACTGTAATCTGCACAATGTTCCTGGATGCTGCTGTGTGTGCTAAATCAAACGAATCACTTAAATAGGTAGTTTGAAAGAATCAAATCACTAGAGTCGCAATGCCTATCACTAGCTGCTTCCTATATGGTTACATTTATTTGTATTCGATTGTGCTGCATCTGTGCATCTTAGGGATGAGTAGAACTTTTTTTGGTTATGCCGGAAAAAAACCAAACACTGTTTGTGATGGTAAGGTTTTTGAGAAATTAAACTCACGAGAACAGGAGATTAAATATTACTTTCACCCCATAGGCCAATATCTAGATAGTCACCTGCATACAATTTCAATTTCTACTAATATTTCATCTGTTTCCATTTCTGATGCATATTGCCTTCATACTTTTGAAACCGTTATATACTTTCCCGAAACTTGAATTATGCAAGTGCCTATACATAGTCAGTAATACACAGTGTAATTAATCCTTGATAAAGTTCAAAATCCATCATTTTGGACCAATACTCTGGTGCCTCTTCATAGACCATTTGTTTAACACTTTTTTCTTCCATGTTTGTCCATGCACAGTAGCAGCAGTAGTGACGATGTGTTAGCAGCTTGGATAATGCCAGTCTCCATACGTAGCCCCAAGACTAGCTGTCATTGCAGCTAATAGTGTTCATATTGATCTATTGCAGACACTGACTTCAATGGGCTGTGCTGATTACTGTGTGAGTGCCGAGCTTGAAACGACCGCCTGTCCCCAAGCCTGCTGATCTCCTTCTGGCTGCCAAAGGAGTGCGAGTCTTTCCAGATATGCAGCCTGTCTTCCCTATGGCTGGAGCGATAGCAGGAAGGACTGGCTACTTCCTCATTATAGCCCCTGTAGGGAAGACTCTCCTCATTATCCTGGTACTCATCACACATAGGGGTGGAGCATTTGTCCCTAGATAAGGATGAGTAGAAATCTCTGTGGCCTTCATACCTCCGTAGTGGATAGCCGGTCTGTAGGGAGTGTGTACTGCATCCAAGACGGACACTGCCACCCAGTCGCGTGGAGGTGAGAGGCAGGGGAGGTAGAGGTGCTGGTAGAGGAGGAGGAGGAGGAGTAGGAGAGCGAGAGGTTTCAGGAGTCCACTCTGTGGTCTCCCAGTGGTAAGCTGTGACAGAGTAAAACTGATATGAAACATTTTTAATTTGTCATCTATGGTGCTTCATCAATTTGAACCTAATGGAAAAAAAAACATACTGTAAGTCCAGTTGCCCTGACCTACCACAAATAAATGCTTCCACATGTAGCAAACATTTAAAAGTTTAGATTACAAGCTTTTTCATTTTCCCAACATTCTTATTTGAACTCTATTGAGAGAGGATTGATTTACTTCATTATCTTAGTCAAGTGTAAATCAAAGAAACAGTAAGATATTTCAAAACCTCGGTGGTAAAAAGTTTCTAAAGTGGAAAGTCACTATGAACTTTCTAAAACATTAATGGAAGCATTTGGGGTATGTAGCCTTCCACTTTCTCATAGGTGGATCTCTGTAGGTAAGAAGAGATTGATTTGTTTACTCTCCACCAGAATTGAAATCCCTACTCTCTTGGTTCACAATGGGGTACAGTAATTGCATTTCGACCAGTGGGAGTTCTGAACGTATTTTAAGATCAGTGTGAATATACCATAAAACTGATGTAAACAGAAATAGTGATTGCAACTAAATTGTTTATTACAAAGCAGACTGTGCTTACAATTGACAAAGTATTCTTTGATGTATTCAACACATATTTGATCCGTGTGATGGAGATGTGGATTAACTGTAATCAAACAGAAAAGAAACAAGATGCTACAGATGGAACTTTGATAAAACAGTTAGATAAAATTATTTAATAGAATGATTTTTCAAAAGAAAAAAATACCCTTTATTTTTTTTAATCTAAAGTATTAGACACACAGAAAAATTATGTTTCAGAGCACTTTAGAACATAAAAATGAAAATAGGGTTTTGGAATGGGAGTCGAGAGATTTAGAAATAACAAACTTAAACTAGACTCACAAGTACTACTGTATGTTGGTCCATCATCCAGGAATGCAACTGCAAGAAGTACAATTCTGACAGTTAATCTTTGATTATGATTAAATATAAATTAGCATTTCAAAGATTAATACATATGCTTTTGATTAGACTGCATATCTCACATCTCAGAGAATGTGATCTTTTACAACCTTATTTACAGACATTATACCTTTTTCCATGCATTAATACAGAGCAGGTGTTTTTCTCTCCTATTACAATTAAGTGAGCAATGGTAGAATACAGATATTATCATACCTTCATTTTCAATGCTGTCCACTGCGTCGTTGGCCAGCCGTATCACAGTAATAACAGAAGCTAATTACAGGGTTAAGCAAAGAACAAATCAGCACCAGGCAACAAAGGACAAAATTATTACACTTAAATATTTTTTGTCAAATAGGCAGGTTAACCTTATGTTATGAGTTACAGGAAAACACTTGTCTCATTGTATCACACTAATGTTATGAAATGTATTTAATTATAAACAAGTGGAAAATTGCAAAATGCATAAAATCTGTTTGACTGTTTAGTATCGCATGAGCCTAGATTTCATACCGAGTCAGGGGGGCAACCATATTTTGAGACAATAATGCTATACTTACTGTTTTACTGCTTCTGGCCCTCTCTGTCTGCCTTTGTTTTTACAAAGCAGCATTACCACTTAAGTCATCCTAGCTAAGTGAAATGCATAGTTAGTTTGTTATGACGATGACACTAATTGTATTATGTGACGTTTCGTGCTTGCGTCCTGCCTCCACGTCCGTAAGAGCCTGACAATGACCATCTCGCATAAATATCAGTGCATCTATCTACTATCCCCTGTCCCCTCAAGCTCTACAGCAAACAAACCATCAATTAAACAATAAATCCAGCAAACAAATGAACCACGACATGAACCTTATCAAGCACACGGCTGTCCTCCCGTCCAATCATATCAACAGACCAATACCACCAATAATAATACATTTCCTAAATAAACACCGTGGAGAAGTATGGTTTATATGATTTATAGAATTTACATGATTTCTACAATGAAAAGCTATATATTTTTTGTATAAAAAATGCCAGATGGAAACCATCTTTATGAATCTTCTCATTATGATTTTTTTCTTATAAAAAAGTTAATAAATGTCTTTTATCTGCAGTGAAGTTGAACAATACATTTGGTACATGGTCAACTAGGCCTGCTTGCCAAACACAATGGTAGATTGTTAGTATAACAACTTATATACCATTTCACCCTATTATTGTTAAAGCTGTTGCATGTTGATGTGAGCTTTGTTGGAAGACTAGGTTAATAATGTCATTTAGTATGTTATTTAATTGCATTATATACAGAGACCATGGAATTATATGGTCATATCAGACTTTTTTGCCAAATATTTGTTCATGTTATAAATATGTTATTTATATGCCACTGAATATGCTTCACTAAGTGTGAAGTTTTATACCAAAATATTGCTAAAAATGATAATTTTTTAAAGTTCCCGCTACATAGTTTACATTTCCTAGAATCCATCACGCACTCCAGAATCACCTGACACATCACTGATCCACTTCCGCGTTCCCCTTCACCCGAATTCTGATCATGCACACCTGAAACTAATCACACCTTCCCCTATAAATACCCTGGCCAAACAACACATCATAGCGATGTCTTGCCTCTAGTTCACTAGTTACAATTCTGAGCGTTTCCTTTGTTAATGATTACCTGATCTCGGCTTTGTTTTCTGATTCCCGTTTATGACTTTTGCCTAGCCTGAATCATGTGTGCTTCCTGACACTTTGATCTTATTTAGAGTCAAATCTTTATGGCTCAATGTCTTTAAATCACTGAATTGTCAAATAGAACTTATAATTTCTTAATATATTCTTTATACTTTATATAACCTTATGAAGTCTCAAGATGTAACTTGAAAATATAGCTGTCCTAAGGCAACACTGTAGTAAAGTGCCTTGCATCATATTCATAGTAAATACACTGTCCATATAGAGTTTTTAGTGGCCAACATGGTGATGTTGGTGGGTTTGGGTCCAGAGGACAGGATGCATGGTTGATATGCAGAATGCATCCTCACCATTGTCATCGCAGGAGTCAGATCTGACAGTGTGAGCTTCACTTATACTGCTATCTGAAAAACAAGTGGCCTCTTCCATAGCACTGCTGGGTTCTACAGAGGAGTAGAACAGAGGTTACACACACATACACACGCACACACACACACGCATTAGCAAACACCTAGTAAAACCATTCAAGAGGAAGAAAAGCTATAATATATGCATTGAAACATTTCTGTGAACTGAAATTCCTTCCACTGTGGGTATAAAACTACAGCAGTATTACTAAAAGGAGATGCTTTGATTGCCTATGTTTATGCTTGTTAATGCTCACACACACACACACGCACGTACGCGCACACGCACACTGTGTAACGACAAACTCCTGGAACTAATTACTAATTTACTGCCATTAGCTTGTGCTAAGGCAAAAACTTTACTGATCCTTATACATAAATTGAATGTGGTAAACATTCTAAAATGTGTCTCTGTAAATTTGTCTCCAAGCTGTATACTGTGTACACACTCTCAGTATTCTATCTTTGTGGACTCGGCCACATAAATGAATCTTAAATAAAAGACTATGTCCAAACCTAGTAATTGTTATCCAATACTGAGTTCAACCTTGGAACAACTTGTAAATATTTCATACAGTGGTTAAAGGTTTTTTTTGGCCTATTTCTAGTGTCACCACAATAGACTGTAGCAGATGGAGCTGATGGCTGTAATTGTGAAACAGTTTATAAGCTCATGGTCAATGCTAAAGAAGAAGATTTCAGTCATAAAAAGCCAGGACAAAACAAGACCACAGAATAATATCGTAAAGCAGAGGAAATCAGCAGATAATTAATTTGAAATAGTGGAGATAATTTGTGTAAATGTATTGTCCTTGATGTAATTTTACTCCAAAAATGTCTGATTCATTAGTGGCTGTTTTTAAGCTACAGGTGTGAAGTGGGATGCTAAAAGCTTTCATTCCTTCATTGCCTGTTTTATTGTAATATTTGCTTTATCTGTGATGAGTGAGAAATATGTGTGTGGAGTCAGTTTACGTGTTTGTGGTTGTGTTGTTACCCCATGCTCTGCCCATTTCCCCTTCCTCTGCCCGATAGGAGCTATCGTGCCATCTCAGAGCTCGAGCTTTACACTGTTCATTCTCATTTTCTTCATCATCATCTTCATCATCTTCATCATCATCTCCCTCCTCCCAAGGGGGTTTGCGGAGGGGGCAGTTAGGCAGCAACGAAGGCAGATTCGGTGCAACGCTACACACAGCCACTCCTCTCCTGGGGACGCCCAGGATGTGCGGCACCTCCATCTGGAAGGTGCCCAGCAGGGGTGGGCACGAGACGGTGGCAAGGCCTTCAGCTTTCTCGCCCTGGTAATGGGGCATCGTGTAGGCCGTAGGGCGCACCATGACCTGTGGAGGCCCTCCAGTGCCCTCTGCCCCTGCACCCGTTTCACGCAGAGGGTAACCAGTGTCTGTGGAGATGCCTGCTGCCTCAGTGCTGGCCCAGTCCTTGCGTAGAACCTTCTTACGGAAGGCTGCCAACAGCACAAGAAGCACCAACACCACAAAAAGCAGCACTCCAATGCCAATCACCTCTGCCGGGCCGATGTAGGACAGCATCTCGGCCTGTGTTCCCACAACACCTGCCAACAGCTGTCCGCAGAACTGGCCCGCGAAGCCGACCGTGCAGTTGCAGTAGAATGCGCCAAACGTGTTTACACATGTGCCGCCATTCTCACACTCCTCCCGCTCGCACTCGTTCATGTCCTCATCGCATCTGTGATAATTGAGATAGGGGTTTGCAGGAGTCACTCACTCACACGTTTTTCATTTTGTCTCTCTCATGGGGTTTGTTGTTTTTAATGTTTCAGAATCACTGTAATTTGCAATATAAAAAGAGCCCAACACAGAGTGTAATATTTTCTTTGAATTATTTGTGGTTAAGAGAATTTCTAATCACTAGATATAAGTAAATGCATAAGAACACCATACAGTTTCAAAGCTGTCGAGAAGTTTTGAAAGACGCCAAACTTTTAATGAAAGAGCAAAAAATCTTCCATGCAAAAGATTTAGTAATTATATGGTTGAGAGTTGCATAACTTAAACACCCCATGCTTATGCAAGGCAATTACTCTTTGCCTTAAAAAAAAATCTGATTTCTGATTCTGTAATTAAGTAAATAAAAAAAATAAATAAAAAAATAAAAAAAGTTAACTCAGTTACCAAAACTTAAATAACTGTGCAAAGCTAATAGTACATTTGTTTTGCTTCACTTGAACAACCAAAATATTAAAAAAAATGATTAATGTGCATTTTGCTTATATGGTTTTGTAAGTTTTCTAGATAGCTCAATGGTTTTGTCTCTCTCAAACTGATGGACATGCAAAAGGGTTTTGTAACAGAAACATGTTTTGAAGCTGTTGATGCTTTTCCTATAGCACTTTTGGTTGTAAACAGTAGGATCAAACCTTCTTAAAATTATCAATTTAAAAAAGCTTATATAAAACAAATGCCTTCTATAAAGTCCCAGTGTGGCCTTAAGCTTTATGATCTTATTCTTGATCATTTTCTCCAACTTAGATATAATGATCTAATAATTTTTTTATCTAATCTATAAAAAAGAAACCCCTGAAAAACAAAAACTTGTCATGAGTAGACAAATACAAAACAAAATATTTTCTCATCACACAAATACCTACAAACACACGCATACACACACACACACACACACACACACACACAAAGGTAAATACAAATACTGTGAACTAAGGCACCTACAATTACTAATTAGGTACATTTTTGTAATACTAATTATCACCACAATAGATTTTTTTTCGCTCAAGTACAGATAGTTGACTTTTAATAAATGTATTTAAGCATTTTCTTTAAGTTTAAGGCACTCCTTTTTAAACCTCAGTTGGTTGCTCCTAATTTTATTGATTTCAATCATCAACAATTAGCTCAGAATGCAATCACTGCTAAATTTGAGTGTGCACAAAACAGGTAAAGTTGAAATGCATACATGCATGTGCAACTGTCTGTCAATAAACTGTCATTTCACAACATAAATATTGTTCTGTTGTCCTGTTTAGCGTGCATTGTCCTGTGTATTTATTGTCCTGTTTATTTATTGTACTGTGTATTTATTGTTCTGTGTATATTTGCACTCGTCCTCACTGTCGTGTATTTGCACTTTATGTAGTCCTGTAT
>JAOUQW010000009.1:6949670-6974921 GCA_028565825.1 Olivaichthys viedmensis
GAAGAGTAAAAACATCAATGTCTGTAATGCATGGGCCACACTTCAAGATTTATACAATCCTAACCAATGTTGAAAATTTGGTGTGTTAGAAGAGTAAAAACATCAATCTCTGTAATGCATGGGCCACACTACAAGATTTATACAATCCTAACCAATGTTGAAAATGTGAGAGAACCCAGATATAATAACAGATTTTAATATGAACATGAATATGGTGTGTTAAATGAGATAGATTGTTAAACTCTTGAGTGCTGTGGCCCTCCAGGACTGGAGACTGACACCCCTGTCCCACAGAAGCACCAGTGTCTATGTAGGGGAAGGACACAATTAAGACTCTAAGCACCAAGGAAAAAATAATTTAGTGTCAAGTGTGCTTAGTCATAGTCAAGAGGGTTGTTTAAAGATGTAACCTTCTCTCTATCAAGTGCCTTGTTGACCTTCAGTAGTCCAGTGACGGGATCGATCCAGAACTGGTTCCCCTGGTCCCCTCTCAAGATTGAGTAAGTAATTCGCCCATTGACTTGGCTGTCAAGGTCTTCTGCTAATAACTTCACACCACAAATCCACACAAAACAACTGTCTTAACAAGCCTGCACAAAACAATCAGATGGCCTGTTTTCTGCACATTCACATAATGTAAATAACTTCAAATCAGCAGCTCATTAATTAAATATATATGGGATTAGTAAATGTAATTAAGTATTGGCTATAGAAATAAACTGACTAATTAGCCAGCAGTGGCCAATTAAGTGCTAAAGAAGTTGTATAAAACCACAGATAAACAAACCATACCCTAGTGATTGTCTTTCCAATGGCAGCTTCTTCACTGACCAGGACATTATAAACACCCTCGCTGAAGGAAGGCGCGTTATCGTTAATGTCCATCACTTCAATGCTTATAATGGTGGCTGTTTTCAGAGGAGGAGTTCCACCATCTACAGCCTCAACTTTAAGGAAAAAGTCTTTGCACACTTCATAGTCCAAATCATCAGCTACAGAGATGCTGCCTGGAGTAATAAGAAAATAGAATAAGGCTTCAGGACAGCACAGAAAATAGACCTGCAATTTGTTGACTGCAGTGACCAAATCTGTGCAAAGCTTAACATCTATAATATATATACACATATTATATATATATATATAATATATATTATATGTATATATATAATATATATACATATTACTTTAACAATTAACTTGCTATATGTCTTTAAAACACATTAACTTTATATACTGTATATCTTGCACTAATCTTATATACCAATGTTCCCCAACTCCAGTCCTGGAATCCCCTCTGCTCTTTACAGTTTTGTGTTTTCCTGCTGTAACACACTGGAATCACATCAGATATCATTAGCAAATTAACAACCCCTCAGGTGTGTTAGAACAGGAAAAACACAAGACTATACAATGCAGGTTGGGGGCTCCAGGGCCGGAGGAAATGTTATATGTACACTCTTAGAAAGAAAAAAAACCTTAAAGGTTCTATGTAGAACCCTACAACAGAGAGTTTCCCTATGAGAGGGGGCCAAGTAGAACCCCCTTAGAAATCCTTAACTTTCTTAAATAACCTTAACCCCCAACTTCTCAAAGAACCCTTGAGGAACACTTTTTTCTAAGAGTGTAATGCTGCATGCATAATTCAAATCTTTCATGCACTCAAATGTTTTGTCCTTGTCTAAATTGCTATCCTCAAATGATGGTCAATTGTTAAGATTCCTCTCATGCTCTTGTCCTTTCATTCATGCAGAAAATGGAATATAAGTTATTGATTCAAATGTCTTTTGAGCTTACAGTGAAAATTTGTGTCTGATTGATTAGCGTGGGACCACATAAATAATAAGGCCTTGCCTCCAAAGTTTACAAACAAAGTCACTCTTCTCACCTGTGGCCCCATCAATGGAAAACTTTCCAAGTTCGTTGCCTGTACTGATACTGTAGTAAATCTCAGCGTTGACTCCAATGTCTTTACTGGAGGCAAAGACCTTCAGCAGTTCTGTTCCAACAGCAACATCCTCAGGCACTGTAACAGCATAGTCCTGTTTCTGGAAGACTGGTGGGTTATCGTTCACATCCAGAACGATGACAGTGAGGTCTACCTGTGTGGAGAAGGAGCCAACTGCCCCAACCTGGTCTGCAGCCTGGACTCTCACCCGGTATGAGTCCTGGACCTCTCGATCCAGAGGCTTCTCCAGAATTACCACTCCAGTAAAGGGGTTAATGGAGAAGACGCCATCAGCAGAGTACACCAGAGAGTACACGATTCTTCTGTTCAGGCCTATGCCAGACACAGAGGACACATTAGGAAACAAACAGACCACTTTGAATTGATTAGATTGTTTTAAAGTATTTTCAGAGCATTGCAGAGTAATTTTGTCTTAGACAAGACTTAATAGTAGACTAGACCGAAGGGAGCATTCACATATACAGTATTTAGTCTATTTGAATTAAACCTTGGTCAGTTTACCTCCTTGGTGCAGTTAGTTGGAAATCCCACTCGCTACGATTGCCAAAAGAACAGAATTTAACCCTAATTTGACCCAATTATAACAACTAACCAATAAATCTGATAAGTACATTTCTAGCCCTGCACTTTCCCACCCAACCCTCAGCAAATGTTTTTTTTTTTTTGGTCCGTTTTAAATTTGTACAGTGTTTCAAATGAAATAAGACCGAACAGAAAACAAACCAAAAGTATCAATTTCCCTCTGATTCAGACTAGGAAAAAGGACAAATAGGTGAGAAATTCTCCCTGAAAATGAATTTTAACTGTAATTAGTCCATGCAGTTTGAAACATCTAAGAGTAGCTAAATATGATGGTAGTGTATACCTATAGCAGTAAGGCCATGATTTAGAAGATCTCAAATAAAGAGTGCTAATTTGCATGTACAATCTGATAAATTGTGTGTGCAGTTAGTTGGCGTGTTGCGTGTGATTTACAAAGAATAATTGCGTAAATGATGTCATGTGCTAAGTAGTGGGAGATAACAATATTAAAATTAGTTTTTTACATGTGCTAGTTTTTCTTGATAGCAGTAAACTGAAACTCACTATCTAATATAAAACTAACTTTATTGCGGTCATAATTACAAGACACTTTCACAATATTTTTAGATACTAGGACACAGTTTTGAGAAACTTTAGTATAATAATGGTTTTTAGTTTGTCTTCAAATGGTGGAAAAGCACTGATGCAAATTCAATACTTTCCCTTTGGTAAAACAAGCAAACCTTTAGTAAATCTGGGTCTACGTGTTATAAGGAAAATGAACTAGTGGAGTACACACCCTCATCAGGATCCTTGGCTTTCAGGCGTGTAATCAGGGTTTTGCGTGCAGCATTCTCAAACACACTGGCTAGAAACTCAGTGAAAATGAAGTATGGAGCATTATCATTCACATCCATAACAGTGAGAAAGATCTCAGAGCGACAAAATAAGCCGCCTCCGTCTGTAGCCTGGGCTATAAGCTTATAGCTTGGAGTCCTCTCTCGATCGATCAGAGAGGTGGTCTTCAGCTCCCCTGAAAAGACAAAGAAAAAATCTTGCCATAAAAAGTAACATAATAATGAAATTCTTGTAGTGTCTCTTCTGGTTCCAGTTCATTTACTTTGTGGCTTAAGAAGTAAATGCAAAACTACAAGGCCAGACACCCCTTGATGAAGACCCAACTGTAGGAGTCATGGAAAACAGGAAGGAGAAAAAGTTTGTGAACCCTTTGAAATGATCTGGATCTGTGCATTACCTTTATAATAATTAACGTGTTTTATTTAACAAAGAACATGCCTAACATCTGCTATATCTGACAATTTGGTCAAACCCTTTATTCCACAAAGTTTAAACAACCAAGGTGGAAAAAGCATGTGTCCTTAAGATAACACCATCTTTAAAAAGAGGGTAAATAGAGCCTAGAGTCCCAGTCAATTGAGGTGTGGATTTTATATACCCTTCCATATAAAAAATAATATACTTTGGGTTGCCTGCTCTGCACAATGGAATTCTGTTCAACAGCAATGTAGACAATCAAAAAAGCTTTTAGAGAACCTCAGAATAAACATTTATGAATCTGAAAAAAGGTTACAGAGGGGTTTCTAAAGATTGAAGCCTCCATTCAGCACCAACGCTATTCTCCATGGGAGTAGCTATCCTACAGAGATCACTCCAACGGCACAGTGTAGAATCAAAGAACCCTACAGTGACAGCAAAGATCTGCAAGAATCAAATGGTCAATACTTGATAAAGTCTGTGTTCATAAGTCTACCATAAGAAAAACCCTAAACAAGAGTGGTCTAAAGTTTGCAGAAGACCACTTGTATGTTCTACAGTACTACTGGAAATATATCATACAATACAATAATTACAATAAAAACACTGCATACTTACACTAAAACATGACCTAACTGTAAGGCATGTTGGAGTGCATATATTGGCCGCTTTGCTGCCCGAATCTGGTAGACCAAGACCAATTTTGTACAATTACTTTTTATTAAACTCGACCATACATAAAAACATCTACAGCTAAAAGTTCCTTTCTCCTCCGGCTTGCCATACTGAGGCTTCAACTCTGCACTCTTTTCCCAGAGCGTAAATACAACGTGGATATTGACTGGCCTTTGTTTCATATTCACCTTGGATGATGATTGGCTAGCAGATAGAACCTTATACTACCAAATACTTTTTATTTTCTCAAATATTACACCAAAAAGTAACACAAGAGCATGACGTATCCCCTAGTGATCGAGTTTATGTGGTTAACTCCTTTTTGACCAAAATGCCAGATAAAACCTTATAATACTGAGGTCACGAAAAGTTTTTGGTTGAGACTATTACTAATACAAATCCTCCAAAAAGCCTCCATTTATTTGAAGATTTCAGATATATTTTTATTAATGACCTTGATTATTTAAATCACTTACTCAATAAAGACACTGTACTGTAAAACGTTGTGTGTTGTTTGTCATTACATTTTTATTTATTATTATGATCAGGGGTTCTCAACTCTGGCTTTTGAGACTCCTGCCCTGCACAGTATTACTTCCCAAATAGTCATAGTGATGACCAAAGGCCAGTCACACTTACCACTTTCATCTGGCCCACATAATACTGTGGAATGATAGTGATCAACTCATCCAAATGTAGCTACTATAACAAACTTAAGCATGATGAAGTTCCAGCATGATATGGACAAAAACTAATAGTTGGGCCACTGTTGGCCTGAAATTTAAATGCTGCACAAGCAGTAGATATGGCCGGTTGCATTTGGGCCAATTTTGGCCCAGATTCCAAATGTCATTAAAACCTTGAATGTAGCTCTTTACTGTTAGGCCATTGTGGCCCACAATATACTTGCCATTGCCATAAATGACCCTAATGTGCCTAATCTCAACCAGAATTTTGGCCCAGAATTGTCTGCAATCTGGGTTTTCCTTACCCAACACAAGTTATCATGAAGCATTTGATAATTAACTGATGATTTGGTTCATGTGTGTTGGGGGTAGGGGAATCTTCAAACTGTGCAGGGCAGAGGGTCCCCAGAACTTGAGTTGAAAGCCCCTGACTGAGTCATTCATGCAAAACTCTAAAAGGGTTTTTCAAAACTGTATTAGGACTTGATCTGATTGTGAGTACTAACCCTACCCCAGAGATCAGACCGATCAGTTTTTAAAACTTATATATAGGACATCACAAAGAGCAAACAGTGGTACAACTGCCATAAACATATTTTACTGCCAAAACATTGGCTATTGAGTATTGTCATCTACCAGTATTAGCATCCATGTAGAAGTCTTCAACTCCTATGCCAAATAAGGAGTACTGAATTTCCGCATTGGAGCCAAGGTCAAAGTCTGTGGCCCCAACAGTCAGAATGCCATAATTTATGGGTATATCTTCTGGAAATGAGGCTTCATATATGGCCTGGTGAAACATAAGCACAAAATATAAGAATAGCAAAATCAAAATATAGTAGTTGCAAAGGATGTTGATGTTTAATGGTTAGTAACAGGTGAATAACTCCTTTTTAAAAGATAACTCCTAAAGCCCCTGTCAATTTATTTTTATGATTCAGCAAATTTGTACCTCCGTTTTGGCATATATTGTGGTTATCTGTCAAATGGAATTCAGAGTAACTCTGTTCCATCCCCCTAGCTTTCTGTATCAAACTGCCAGACAAGCTTTTCCTAATTAAACACCAAGTAACGTCTGCTACACAGTACACACAGTACTAGGTAATGCTTGCATGCAAGTTTAAAACATCTATAGTCCATGGAACGAACAGACTCCCTCTAGCCCTAGTTTGTTTCCACAATCTAAGTAATAAGTAAAACAAAATTGCAGATAATTTTATGAATTTTATAAAAACATTATGATACTGTGATACAATGATTGTAACGTCGGTACTCACGTACACACACGACGTCGGATCCAAAAGCAGAGTTTTTATTCACAAACACAATTCAAAGAGGGTAATCCAAAGTACAGACAGTAAGTCGAGTAAACCAGGTAATCAAACAAAAGGCAAACGAACCAAAAGGGACAGGCAATATCCGTAGTCGATATAACATGAGGTATAGTCAAAAACCAGAAATCCAATGGGCTAGGAAAACGCTCAGAATTGTCATATGAATATGGGCAAGACGTCGCACTGTGACTGGGTAAGTGAGATGTATTTATAGTGACTGTGATGTGGAAATGTGCAACAGGTGTGTGAACCGGAAGTGTTAGAACTCCGGAGACCAAGTCCTCTGGTGGCGTGTGGTGGTAGTGTCAGTAGAGACCGTGACAGAATTACCCCCCCCCCCCAATGGCCAGCTGCTGACGGCTGTATGCTCCTGCGCCGGGGCCCCCTGGACCTCGGGGCAGGCCTACTGGGGTGATTGCGGTGGAACTCCTGGATGAGAGCGGGGTCCAAGATGTTGTCCGCCGGGACCCACGATCTTTCCTCTGGCCCATAGCTTTCCCAGTCCACCAAGTAGTACATCCTCCTACCTCGGCGCTTGGAGTCTAAGAGCGTCCTGACACTAAGCCGACTGCCCACCCACGTCCAGTAGTGGAGGGGGTTCATCCGCCGGCTCTCTGACCTGAGAATGATAATGAACAGGTTTGAGTAGTGAGACAGTAGCCGCCGCCGATCCTCCTGGGTCTTTTGACGTCGGATGGCTTGTCGGATTCGCACGTGGGTGGCCATCCAGGTCTCTCCACTCCTCCTCATCCATTCATCCACTCCAAAAGCACATGGATGCAACTTGGACAGTGATCCTACGTTCCCGGACGTAGGATGGTGTAGAATGGAAGCTGACATGAAGCGTTGTTTCAATTCTTGGAAGGCCTGAGTGGCTTGCTCGGCCCATGGCAGTCACTTACTTTTATTCTTGGTGAGTTGAATGAGTGGGGCGGCCATGGAACTGAATCCTTTGATGAAGCATTGGTAGAAGTTTGCAAACCTTAGGAATCTTTGTAGTTCCTTCAGGCTAGACGGTTGCGTCCCTCTTTTTCTTATCACTCATCTAGACTCCTCCTTCGGACAGGACATAACCCAGGAAGGAAACTTCAGACTTGTGGAACTTGTATTTTTCTGCTTTCACATATAGATGATGGTTATAGAGATGTTGGAGGACTGTGCGGGTCAGGTGAACATGTTCCTCCATAGTCTTTGTGTAAATCAGAATGTCATCTATGTATGCGACCACTCCCCTACCCAGTAGATCCCTAAGTACCTCATTGACGTAGGCCTGAAAGACAGAGGGGACGTTAGCAAGTCCATATGGCATGACGAGGTATTCATAGTGCCCCCTGGTGGTGATGAATGCAGTCTTCCACTTGTCCCCTTCTCGGATCTTCTTGGATGAGGTTGTAGTTCACTCCAGTTTAGTGAACAGGCGTGTGCCTCGGAGGAGCTCAATCGTGGAGGGAATGAGGAGAAATGGGAAGCGGTACTTTACAGTAACCTTGTTGAGCCCCCAAAAATCAATGCATGGTCGAAGACCCCCACCTTTCTTCTCCATGAAGAAAAACCCAACAACCGCGGGAGCCATGGAGGGACGTATGTATCCGTGGCGAAGAGCCTACTCAATGTAATCCTCCATGGCTCTTTGCTCTGGTTCGGACAATGGATATGCATGACTTCGTGGGGGAGTGGAGCCGGGCAGGATCTCGATGGCACAGTCCCATGTTCGGTGAGGAGGTGGTTGGGTGGCCTACTGCTGGTTGAAGACCAGAAAATCTCTTCAGCCCAGGATACCACTACTGACAGAGCGAGAGATCTATTCTCCAGGTGGGCACAGAGGGTGGTACTCACCATTGTGGCCCCAGCTGAGCCGGGGCGCAGAGGACAGGTGAGGCCGTGATGCCCAGGCTGACCACAATAGAGGCAGAGCTGTTGCCTAATCCTCCGTTGGTGTTCCTCCACAGTTTGTCTGATGGCATCAGGAGAACCGAGGAAGGTCGGAAACTCGTGCTGGGTGTCCTCCTTCTGTCCCTGAGCAGGTTATCTAGTGATATAGATAGCTGTATGTACTTCTCGAGGGAGAAGTAGTCACCCCGACATGCCATCTCGGTCTGGAGCTCCGGTGCTAATCCTTGGTGGTACACTGTAAGTAGGGCGGGTTCACTCCATCCGCGCCCTGCTGTGTTCGTGCGGAACTCGATGGCATACTCTGATGCTGTACGCCCTGCCTGCTGGATCTCACAGAGAAGAGAGCTGGGATCCTGCCCCGCTACCAGATGGTCGAATATGGCTTTGAATTGCGCAAGGAAATGGCTTCCTGACGTGAGGATGCTACTCTCCTGGTGCCAGAGGGTGGTAGCCTTCCTGGTTAGCTGCGACATCATGAAATGGATTTTATCCCTTTCAACTACAAACTGATCTGGGTGGTGCAGGATGTACAATGCACATTGCATCATGAAGCTCCGACACTGGCTAGCTGAGCCATTGTAGCGCTCCGGCACGGCTATGTATGTAGGTCGGGGAGGACTCATCGCGGCGATAGGTGTTTCGGGAAGCTGTACCTGAGCTCCAGGGGCTATGGAGGAGGAAGCCTGAGCCAGGCCCTGCATTAGCTGGCATAACTCCTCCATGCGTTGTTCTTGACTCGCCATGCGAGAGTTGAACTCCGCTGGATCCATAGTGTGGCGAAGTCTTCTGTAACATCGCTACTCACGTACACACATTAAGTAGGACCCCAAGTGAGCTGTATTTATAGTGGCTGTGATGACATGGAAATATGCAACAGGTGTGTGAACTGTGAACCGGAAGTGTTAGAACTCCGGAGATTGAGTCCTCTGGTGGCATGGGGTGGTAGTGTCAGTGGAGACCATGACAATGATACTCTTGTTGGTACGCTCTTGTAGCCTGCAAGTTCTCTCATTAACATTATTAGAGAATTGCAAGAGGGTGAAAGGTTTTGGACTTGATGTTCTAGGACAGATAAAGGATTTAAAAGAAATTAAGTCAGCCATGTTTTCTTGAGTAGAAACACTGAAAGGCATTTAAATTGGAAGTCAGAAGCTTGGAAATATCTGAATTTCAAGTACAGTGGAATGCAGCATTAACATTGATCATGCAAGTTTTGTACGTTTTTCGTTCTGCCCTCTTCCTTATTCACAATAAAGTTATGCTTGTGCCTAGTACTATAAAATGTAGGCCTCTGGTTAATTAATTAGCCTGTACCTGATACAGTCAGTGTGATAGTAAGCAGTTAAACGTGAGCACAGTAGAGTTCATTTTATACCAGAAGCACTAACCATGTTACTTCTGCACCTTTGTGGGGCTGATTTCAGTATGATCATATGTTAATCAGTCTTTTTAAATCAGCTGGATGTGGGAAGTAGCAGCAATCACGCATGCACAATTTTCAATCGTACCATATTTTTTTGCCTGAGCGCCATGCCGGTTGTGTTTTGACTCAAGAGAAACAAAAGAATTGTGGAAACACCTGGTTTTGTCTTTCCTACCCTCTCTTCTACCACTGTCATCAAGTTGTTTATGTTGCCGAGAAGACACCACTTTAGTTTTTGTATTGTTTAAATATAACTGAATTGTAGTTAAGGATATATATTTCTTGAATCAATCCAAATACTCTATTAAGTGACAGATCATTAGTAGTAAAATGATTTTATTTTCTATTTGAAACCATATTGACAGAGGCTTTAAAGGTGAAAACACAGTAGTCAGTAAGTGTACATTTGAGCCAAGTGCAGCTATACAGTATACATTGTAGACATTTGGCACTGTAAGTGTTAACAAAGGTAATTTTATTTTATCCAGACCTGGTTACATATGGGGCTGTTGTCATTTGCATCCATGATGGTGACCTCTACGATCACCTGGGTGGCATACAGGCTATCAGTGGCAGTGATACTGAGTAGATATCGATCCTGTTCCTCTCTATCCAGTAGCCGCTTCACAAACACCTTCCATTCCCCCTGCACTAGAGCTAGTGCAAACACCCCCTTAGGGTTCCCCGCTGGGCCAAGGGAAACACCACAAAGACAGAAAAATGGGGTCTAGGGGTCTCCAATTGTATCCGCAAAAGGCAAGAGCACATATGATTCCACTTGTTTAATCAATTGATCTTGGTCTTCAAACTTCTAATATGTGAAGCTCCTTCTTGGCTGGATTGAAAACCTGCAGATACTAGTTATTAGTTATAAAAATTAAAAGAAGGTTAAATCTGACAAGCTACTCACTCTTATCACACAAGGATATGACAAATAAACCAGATGACTTTTTTTCACTTGCATGGCCTTTTGGCACCTCGGTTAAGTATATTAAATCTTTTAAAATTGACTTTTTAAAATCATTTCCTGCCTCCAGCACACATAAATCATGCCACAATGGCCTAGTTTATTACATACCTGTAATATGGAGGCTGACCAGCCTATTCTGATCAGAGGTGTCCCAGTCTCGAGTGCTGAGAACAGAAACTACTTCTCCTATTGGATCACTCTCCCTCACAGCACCCCTGTAATAGTCCTTCTCAAAGGTAGGAGGGTTGTCATTGATGTCAGCAATGGCAACAGTAACCACAGCGGTAGAGGAGAGAGAGATTATCTCCCCCAAATCTGATGCAACCACACTGAAGGTGTAAGAAGAACATACTTCATGGTCCAGGTCTCCAAGAGTGGTGATCCATCCTGTTTTACTATCAATGGCAAACATGGCATCAATAGTAGAGGTTCTGTCAAAGCTTTGCTCTTTCTCCTGATTCAGGATTGACTCAAAGCTGTAGGTGACCTGGCCATTTGAGCCCCAGTCAGGGTCCAGAGCACGCACCTGGATGACCCTTGTCCCAAAAGGCATGCCCTCCATTAACATAGCTATGTAGGACCTAGTTTCAAAGGATGGCTTGTTGTCATTCACATCTAGCACTTTCACTTCCACATCAACTACAGACATGGATTCCACTAGGTCTTCTCTCATGGTGGCAGACACTTTGAAACGATAGATGTTGATCAGTTCATAATCTAGTGCATTAACAAGCCTGAGAAGCCCAGTTTCTCTCTCAATTATAAACATTCTACCCTGGTTGCTTTCTATTGTTTCCCCATTTACCATAGCAAAGCCTGCTGTCTGACCTGGATTCATGTACACCGAACCTATGGCTGTCCCAATTGGTGTATCTTCTAGCACAGTAAAGGAGTATTGGGGCTGAGTGAATGTTGGTATGCTAGCATCAGGTGGCAGTACATGGATGAATGCTGATACCAATGAGTGTTTAACAGGGACTCCTCCATCTGTGGCCTTGACAAAGAATGAAAGAACAGTTCCTCTCAAATGAGCCATGCTTCCCTTTGTGACCATCCACCCACTATCAGGCCCAATCTCCAACACATCCACTAGAGGAAGCCGTGCCTCGCTGTACAGTGAATAACTCACCTTGCCATTGTCCCCAGCATCTGGGTCCTGAGCCTGGATCTGAGTTACTAGTGAACCAGTGGCTATGTTAGCTTTAATGCTAACCCTATACTCTACAGCCCTGAAGAGTGGAGCATTATCATTCTCATCTGTTAGCATTACTCTAACACTACAGAAGGATGCTCTTCCTCCTCCATCCAGAGCCATTACTATCAACACAATGTCCCTGTTCAATGGATTCTCTCTGTCTAATTTTTGGGCAGTGGTGATCACTCCATCTGCTCCTATGTTAAACAGAGTCTTTCCAAGGTCATTGATGAACGAATACATAATCTGACCAAAAAGCCCAGGGTCCTCATCCATGGCCTGCACCTGAATAACCCTGGTTCCCGCAGATGCATTCTCTTCTACCTCAGCGAGATAAAACCTCTGGCTAAACACAGGGCTATATAGGTTAGCCCCCATAATCCGAATGTTTACCTGTGCTGTGCTAGTGAACACTTCATCTGATACAGACACATTAAGCATGTATATCAGCTGCATGCCCTGCCTACGTTGGTTCAACAGGGAGATGACCCCTGTCTGAGGGTTCATAATAAAGTTCATCCTCTCATCTCCAGAGAGTATGCTGTATCTTAGCCTGTCAAGATCTGAGACGTCTGCATCAGAAGCCTGGATGCAGGTTACAAAGTGTCCCCTGGGAGCAAGTTCACTGACAAAAGCTTCATAGAGTGGCTGGTTGAAGGATGGAGGGTTGTCATTTGTGTCATTCACCAAGACAATGACCTTGACCTCGCTGCTCTGGGCTGGAGAGCCATTGTCTGTTGCCCGGACGATAAAGCTGTATTGTTGGATAAGTTCATAGTCTAAAAAACGGGCTGTAATAATTAGACCACTGCTGCTGTCAATGTCAAAGTAGCTTGTGTTGTTTAAAGCATCTGAGAGAATCTGATAGCGAATAGCACAATTTTGTTCAGAGTCCTTGTCTGTCGCCAAGAGTTGCACTACTGCAGTCCCAGTCATTGAGTTCTCAGACAGAGTGACAGAATATGATGCTTTCTCAAATAGTGGGGCATTATCATTTACATCTACAATAACAATGTCAACGTCCACCTCTGATCTAGCTCCAGTGACCATGTCTGTGGACCTGACTGTTAGCCCGTAGTAGGGAGTAGTCTCATAATCTAAGGGGTAAATGACACTGATCATACCACTGTCAAAACCAATGTCAAACTGAAGAGATGGATACCCATTCACAATAGTGTAGACAATGTTCTGTCCTTCAGGACTTGTAGCATTAATCTTTAGTATTGGGGTAGACACAGTTATGTCCTCTCTAACAGAAATGGCATAAAAACGTTTGTCAAAAACAGGCATGGCTCTGTTAACTACTGTGACTGGGAGCTCCACTGCAGTAAAAAGGGTGGGGTATCCTGTGTCACGAGCAATAATGACCAGCGAGTACTCAACATTGGACAGGTCTGCTGCAAAGGTTCTTTTAAGGGTGAGTTCGCCAGTTATACCGTTTATCTCAAAATATCTATGCTCATTCTCAAGCTCATAGGAAACCATCCCATTCATTCCTTTGTCCAGGTCTGTGGCTGACACCTGAAATATAGATGAGCCAATTTGTGCATCAATCTGCACTGAAGCATAGTATGGAAGGCCAACATATTCAGGAGCATTATCGTTGACGTCCTCCACTTGCACTCGTACAGTCACCCTGGCCACCCTCAGCCGGTCATACTCCCGACTCGCCTCCACCACCAGCTCATAGACCTCTTGCTCTTCCCGATCAAATGGGACTCCTGTGGTCTGTATGACCCCAGATGTGGGTCCAATGGTAAAGTGGATCCCTGCGTTTAGCAGTGCATACTTGAGTGGCTCATTCAGACGGTTCCCTATAGCATTGACTACCATCAAGGTAGATATATTTGATGTGTTTTCGAGCACAGAGGAGGAGTATGAAGGCTGACTGAAGAGAAGGCCACTGTCCATAGCCTCACGTACTAGCACTGTCACAAGAGCTGTGCAAGAGTAACGTCCATATGATGCATTTATGTTAAAGCAGTAGCGGTTTTGGGACAGTTTGTTGTTTTTGACTGTGAGGGTGCCAGTGCTGGGATCAATGGCAAAGGGCTCCAAGTTTCTGTCAGCAAAAGAATAGATCGGATTGGTACTCATGTCAGGGTCAGACGCCTCCACTCTTAAAACCTCTACGCCAACATACGTAGGAAGTAGCAAAATAGTGTCATAAGCATCCTGAGAGAATTTGGGAGGAGAGTCACTGATGTTTACAACCTTTATTACAACTTTAGCTGGACTCTCTGCAGTCAACTCTGGGTTACCACTGTCCCTGACATTGACATGGAAGTAAAACCCACGAAAAGTCTCATAGTCCAGGTTGGCAATGGTTCTGATTGATCCAGTACCAGAGTCCACAGTGAAGAACAACTTAGCCATGTCTTCTAAAATCTGAAACACTAATAGAGAATTCTGGTTCCTATCAGCATCAATGGCTTGGATCACCAGTGGACTTCCATCCTCACCAAAAACAACACTGTTGATAGGGGCTGCTTCACTAATGCTCCCGTAGTAGCACATCTGTTGAAATACTGGTGGATTATCATTCTCATCAACCACTTGAATGTTAACTGTAGCACTGGAAACAATCCCTGCCATGTTGACAGCCTGGATAACCAACTTATAGGATGTTGTGGTTTCAAAATCTAAGGACTTCTGAGTCACGATTATGCCTGTGTAGCGGTTAATTCCAAACCTCTTCTCATTGTTCCCCTGTGTGATGTTGTAAATGAGTTCTGAGCGGCTTATGGCTGTGATATTAGTGACAAAGGCTCCAACAGGCACATTCTCCGTGATCTCAGCCTGGTACTCCAGTTGGCTAAACTTGGGACTCGAGAAGTTTGAGAGCGAGATGGCAATCCTGGCAGTAGCTGTGGCACTTAGCGCCGGAGTGCCTCCATCCGTGGCACGGATGGTAAGAATATAATGACCAACAGATGTGAGGTCCAGCTCTCTCGCCACTGAAATGATGCCAGACAGCGAATCAATTCTAAATTCTCCAGTGTTACCTGAAAGAAAACAAGTTATTTACAGTACTGAATATTTAGGCTTCACATAATTACTCTAGATACATTACATGTACACCTACATTTACATCTACAATAACAATGTCAACGTCCACCTCTGATCTAGCTCCAGTGACCATATCTGTGGACCTGACTGTTAGCCCGTAGTAGGGAGTACCTGTAGTCTCATAATCTAAGGGGTAAATGACACTGATCACACCACTGTCAAAACCAATGTCAAACTGATGAGATGGATCCCCATTCACAATAGTGTAGACAATGTTCTGTCCTTCAGGACTTATAGCTGTCACGGTTTGGCGGTGCGGGGGTGCGGACACAAACGCGAAGCCGCTTTGAACATCAGACATATTTATTTTAACAAAACAAAGACCGGGTTTACACACACAAACACAAGCCGCGACAGGCGTGCTGACACACAAACAGCGGATGACAATACAGGACGGAAACAAGCGGGTATTTAAACACTTAGAAATCAAGAGACGAACAAGGAACAGCTGGGGACATTAAACAGCACTCACGTGACAAAGACAAGGGAACAAAAAACACAAGCGCGTGGTGGCCGTCGCCATGGCGACCGCCACGCTATATCCCTCGCTCAGCCGCGCGCGTGACAATAGCATTAATCTTTAGTATTGGGGTAGACACAGCTATGTCCTCTCTAACAGAAATGCCATAAAAACGTTTGTCAAAAACGTGACTGAATGAACACTTTTATAATAATAACAGACATAACAGACAACAAACTGTTAAATCATATAGTCAAATGAAAATGTTAAATCAGGAGATGTGAAGGGTGAGAAACAGGGTTATAATCAATATTTTAGAAACCCACCTGCTTCAACTGAATATACCAGCTCCTCATTCCTCCCTGTGTCTCTGTCCAAGGCTGTGACCTGTACAACAGGTATCCCAGGAGAAGCCAAGTCAGTCACCACTCCATCATAAACTGTGCGTGTGAAAAAAGGACTCTGGTCATTGGAATCCTCAACATTCACTATGATCCGAGCCAGGTCCCTGTAGTATGGAAATTCCTGGTCTTTCACCTACAGAAAATAAAAAGGTACACTGAGATTAAAAAAAGACAAGAAAGATAATTAAAAGTGTGAAAAATGGTTACAGAAAAACAAAAACATTTTAAAAAACAGAAAAAAAGAGGAGGGGTGAAAAAATAAAGCTGATTAAAATAAGGATAATGAGTAAATTATTAAAATGAAGGTAGCATTAGAGCTTGGTCTTACATTTAGCATTGATGAAATCAACGATGATACTTTTAACCCCTTAAACCCCCTTACAGAATGACTTACTGTACCATTCTTCACGCTTGTATCTACATAACTTCCCTAGTTTCACTGTATTTACTGAATAATATAGTATAATAGTTACTGAATTATATGTTTTAAGTTTAACAACTGAATAATAAGCCTAGTATTTAAGGGGTTAATTATGTAACAATTTTTATGCTATTGAAATAATGCAATGTTTTTCCATTTCTGGGAGCATGGTGACATGAATGTTTATTCTTTCTCACCATTATAGTAAGGATATGCTGAGTGCATGCCTCGTAGTCCAAAACGTCAGCTGTGTACATGACACCAGTGCCCAGATTGATCCGGAACACGCGCATGCTGACCGGATCCACGCTCCCATGGATAGAATAGCTCAGCTTGGCTTGTTCATCCCCATCCATGGCTTTGATCCGCAGAATCTCAGTGTCCACTGGCATGTCCTCTGAAACTGAGACCTCATATATAGGCTGGGAGAACACCGGAGCGTTGTCATTGCAGTCCAAAACTCTGATATAAACCTGGAGTTAGAGGCAGTGGAAGCCAACAAGCCAAAATAGCTGCATTACTGCATGTAAAGAGCCACAAAAACAATTCTGCAGACTTTAAATTTTTCGTTGATTATTTCTATGCATGCTATTGTCCATACTGCATAAGCAGTCATGCTTGTAAATATCAAACTAAAGTAACATGTGTCCTTTCCTCGGATCCCGGCAAAGCGTGACAGTTATCAGTATTTTGACTCATTGCCTGTTTTCGAACTATGCCTTTGGATTGTGGACTGGTTGTGAAACTGCAATAAACACGCTTAGTAAATGTATCCTTCACATCATGTTTTTGACAGTCCATCATAGTTTCCTATAACAAATAAATACATTACATCCAAAGAATAGAGTATTTAAGAGTACCTAATGCAAATAAAATAACTATCCATAAATAAAGCAAGGCTTTAAAATTACAGGATTCATACAGGAACATATCCAACCTGTGTGTTTGCTGTATTTGTCCCATCAGTCACCTGAACAGTCATGTTGTAGAGTGACTGAGTCTCCGTGTCCAAAGGCCTTGCCAACACTATAGTCCCCATCCCGCTCTGGATGTCAAAAGCTTCATCATAGTTTCCTTTTACAAATAAATAAACATATAAAATATCTTTAAAGCAAGAAAAATTCTTGGCAAGATGTCATATTTATGATGCTGTGATGTTAGGCAATAGTTGGGGCAGTTATAGCTTAACATCAACACAATTATTCTACCAATATACTGATTTAGTCTTTTTTACGCTTCCCTGGGAAATGCAATTTCCATGCTGCAAAGCTCATCAAAGATTTATGGACTTCATAACATTAGCCGCTATATGCTCCCATCTTTCTCATCAGCTCCGGCCTCATATCTCAATCTGCCACAAACAGCTGCGATAGGTTCAGGCTTTCTTTGCCCCAGTTCCTCAAATCATTAATTCCGGTCCACTCTGAAGGATGAGGGCATTTTTAGTATTCATTGCATGTATTTTATCCCATTTCACTCAATTTCAATCGCACTTAACTGAGATCAGAGGAAATTGAGTCTTTCAGGTGTCGGAGTATTCACTGTTTACTGTAACAAGAGTTGTGCTTTTGCCCCGAGCAAACGGAGGTTTTAGAGCAAGTATCATAAAGTGGTATACGCTGATCCAAAAAAGGAAATGCCAAATGCAAGCGAAATAAGGAGAGGGTTTTTTCCCCCACCTATGTTGGTTGTGCAGTTTCTACTCTGAGGGATGTAGAACATCTCCTGTGATGTCCCTCCACCTTTTCAAAGACAGACAGATGAAGACAAAGATTGAGAGAGAGGCCGACGTAGGCATAGAGAAAAAAAGAAAGAGTTAATGAAGATTCCATGATCATTTGACATCTTTAGCTGCTGTTATGTTAGAGCTTAAGATCTCAGTTCAGAAGAGCAGATACTACATCTGCCCTTATAATATCTTCTCATAAATCTTCTTATGGCAAAGCAAAATACATGTAAATATAAAACAAAAAAGAATCAAGCAACAATGTCAGCACGGCCAAAAGTCTACCTTAAAAATGAGTAAATAACAATAATAAATTTGTAAAATACACCAAACAATCATTTTAATGGTATTTCTAAATAGAACCCATGCTGACATGATGTCAAATTCAGCTTCATCCGTGCTGTAGCTTACCAATGATATCAAACCAGAGTGGTGTTTCTGTTTGCCGTACAAAGACAACTCCCATATATGCAAACACTTTAGCATTTTCTGCAACGGTGAAGTTATAGCTAGACACCATGAACTGCAAGGCCTGTGGCAAAGGCAAAGGCTTTCTGATCCACGTGACATGCAGTTGTACAGTTGACCACGTCTGCAGAATCCCATTGTCCATTGCTTTTATCTGCAGAGTATGGACAATGCATTATGAACAAAAAAGGCTGACAGGTGTACAATAGCTGCAATTGACTTTGGTAATAGAAAATAAAGAAGCTATAAGATTAGGTTTAAACAAGATTGTGGTCTTGCATCATTTGACCCCTTGATAAAATTGTCATGTACCGTGAGGATGTCGTAACCCCCTGCTGTAACCATCTTCCTGGAATACACCATGGCAGTTTTGGAATTTATGAAGAACTTCCCATCTTCATTTCCATCCACTATGCTGTATGTGAGCTCTGCATTAGGCCCTTCATCCCAGTCGTATGCAAAGACTCTATAGACAGGATCTCCACGCTTGTTCCGGTCCCGCTCTGGGAGACTTATGCAGTAGAGACTCTGGGGGAACTCTGGCTTGTTGTCATTCTCATCTTGAATATGCACTATTACCCACACTGTGGATTGCCTGGGGACACCACTGCCATCCGTAATTGTTACCTGAAGACACATCAACATTTCTAAACAGAGTAAATTATACTCATACACTACAGGCCAAATACGGAACCAATATTTTAAAAATATTTGTAAAATATAAAATATTTTACAATTAAGTCAATGTGTCAACAACTAACACAACACAACATGACATTTAGTTTAACCAAATAAGATTTTTTTTTTAATATTCCACTAGGGTACAGTGATTTACTCTTACTCTAATGTATTATTTTGGAAAAGCCCAACAGTCTTTGTGAAAACAGTCCCTTACATTGACCAGTTTAGAACTATTTACAAATTCATAAATCAGACATACCTGATTAGGCTAAACAAGCTTCCAGGAGCATATGAATGTGAGAGTCCGATGTATATGATCAGGGTTGTAAATTCTCAATTTACAAAATAAATAAATTTGCAAATAAATGCAAAATGCAAACATATTACTGTCCATTATCTCTTAAAAAACAAGAGATTCAAAATACTCCTGAAAAACGTTTAAATGCGATGGTCTCCCTCAAACATTGCTGTCGAATTGCAAATCTGTAGTTTGATTTTAATTTTTTTGTGCTTTTATTTCTACCACACACACACACACCTACACACACACACACACATACACACACACACACACACCTGAAACTCCACCTCCCTCCTAGTTAACTTTCTATATAAGCTTAGGACAAAAGCAGCAGTAAGGGTCAAAACTATACACTTGCAGGGCAAAGAAACTGGTGGCTCTTCATCCAGCCACTACACAGGGGGCAAGAATCACAGGGAACTATACACGTTATTGATCTGCACTACTGTACAACCCTGACCAGCTGATCAATTAGCACTTGCTCAGCAGACTGTATCAAAATTTGATGATTACATGTGTGTTGTATAAAAAAATAAGAGTGCATATGCAATAGCATTACTCCCTCAGTTGGGCCTGTTCCAACATAGAATTCTCATCTATAACCTAATCACAAAGTCATTAAAGGGTGCATAATAATGACCCTTATTTTGCATGGTATGCAATCTGTCCTACTTTAAATAATCAATAGCATATAACATTCTTTTCCTATGAATTGCTTCAAACATCTTTTTTTCCTGACAGATGTGCTCATAAAACATCTTACTAAACAGATAATGTAAACACTGAGTATTGTTAAACTAAATCAATAAAATGTAGAAACGTACACTATATTACATTAAAAATTTGGATTTTTATGTCAGCGGGTTCTCACAGTTATAAGAAACATCTCTGTGGCCTACTACTATATCACGTGTTTGGTGCAATTGAGTTTACATTCATGGTTTATGGAAAAAGGACTGGCTTAGTTTCATTAGTTACTTGTATTACTAAGTGATGTTATATAAGGACAAATGAATTGCTGTGGCTCAGAAGACATCATACCTCCAAAAAGTGCTCGGCTTGCTGCTCTCTATCCAGTTTCCTTGATGTTGTAGTGATGAGACCTAAAAGAAACAAAATCATGCATCTAATAATATACAAAACAACATTTCAAATCATTAAATTACTATGGACAATGAAATCAGAATCAATAGTAATTATCAGGCCCATATTCAACTAAATACAATAATGCACCACAAATTTTGTGTATGAAGGGGGAGAGAGCGGACAGCATTCTTTGGAGCTCAGGGGGCTTCTTGCACAGCCCGCATTTTACAGATGGCATAAAGTAGGCTTTCAATCTCTTTTCTGAGCCCCCTGTGGACTCCTGAAAACTATAAAACCACTCTGAGACCCGGAGAAGTCGAGACTAGAGAGACACTGAAATCTGAGCTTTTTCTTGACAGTGAGGACATCTGAATGGAGACAGATTTTGAATAAATATAAATGTGTCAAACAGTTTGACCCAAATTACAACTGTGGATACAGTGATGGGCTTTTGGGCTGCTCAGGAAGCAGAGAGGGAAAAACTTTCACTCAGAGAAAAGGCATTACCCATGTAGGCCTGCAACAAATATTTGATAAATTCGACAAATTCGATAATGAAATTAATTAGAGAACGGTAAAATCATTCAAATTATCGACACTTCTACTATTAAAACTCTAACCTCCATAGGTAGCTATATCCAACTGAAACCATGGAACAAAATCAAGACGGTCAGCAAAACCGCATTAAAACATCCAAAGTTTGCGAAAACGGTAACATTCAGTGTAGTCTATGCAAACAGGAATTAGCTTGGCACCTGAAGAGGAAACATCCCGGTGCAAGTGCCTGTGGTAGTTGACTAGCGTTAACGTAGCCATTAGTAAGTTTAACCATATTCTAAGACGCAAAACTGCTGATATGAATACAGTTGTCCCCATAAATTAGCAAGTATGAGTTGCTAGTTTTAGAAATCTAATTTAAGGTGACAAAAAAGGTGACTTCTGTGGAATTATTTTATTTAAGCAAGCATTTTGGTCTGCCTCGTTTATCATTGGCATGGGTTGCACTGTCATGCTGCTGTACACTTAAATGCTTGAACTCCTTTTCATAATAGTGACTGAACTTTAATAGTGACTGGATGCTTTTGTTGCTGTGATAATGTATGAGTGTGACAGCACAGAGATGGGACTATAGTGACAGCCCGTGCCCTTCCCCCTATTAAACCTTTTCTGGGACACTGTCACTTCATTTGAAACTGTGGCAACAAAGAACAGCAAAGCGCAGCTGAACATGGCGACTATTCCCAAATGTGTAACACCCTGTTTCTGGAGAGACTTAATTAAACAAACTAGAACAGCTGCGAACTGCCGGCACAACACATGCACACAGAGTGTCTGCAAAGAGAGAGACAAAAGAGAGAGAGCATTAAAGGCATGAGGCAAATTAATAACAACTGGGCAGACATGGGCCAGCAAAGCACGAATATGTAATTGGGAATGAATGCTAGCAATGAAAAAGCTACCAAAGAAACAAGTACATTAAATAAGGAATAACTTCATCAATTAATGTTTAAGTAATATGTGACCCACACTGAATAAAAAGCATGCTATATATAAAAGCACCTTGCATTATGAGATGGTTCAGTTCAGTTAGTGCACTGACTTATATAAAGCAACATCACTAAATTGTCCAAAACTTCAGAACATTAATATTTTAAAGAAATCTTAAAAGCACTACAAAAGCACTTTTTAATGTTCTATTATTAGTTATGTATTTGTTTATTCACTATTTATTAATTTTATTCCTTTACCCTTTGGACTATGCTCTGTTCCTTAATAGCTTTGTTTATGAACTAGACTCTCTCCTGCTTATAGCAGATATTTCCACAAGAGAACAATTTAAAGCTTGAGACTATGTGTGTCTGGCTCTTCCTAAATAAACAAGATGTTTGACTCAATGTGCAATTTGGCCCAGGGTAAAATATAAGTGGAACATGAAAAAGAAACATGCTGACACACATGCTACTTTGCATTACCTTAATTTACTAGAACATACAAGCACGCACACACAAAGCACACATATCATAATATATCTTATTATTTGTTACACTTTTACATGAAACATTTTGCTGTGCCAGTGAAAGTATGCCATCTGACAATGCAGCCCAGGGGATTACTCTGTTAAGCCTTCCCAGTGGAACCAACCACCATTTAATTATTTAATTAAGCTGCACACATTGATCACCCGTGAGTCACGACATATGCAGGCAAGAGTTGGTACAATCGGAGATGCAGAATAAGTTTCAGCAGGAGAACAATATTAGACATATTGCATCCTATATGCATGTGGACAAGTATGTGTGTGTGTTAGAGCAGCAGCTTGTAGTTGATCAGAGAATGTCCTGACACAGAAGGTAATTACTAGTCAGCTAGCGAACACATGGATCAATACCCGTTATTGCCCATCTCCGATTGTGCTGCCACTGGCCTCATTCAACTACCCGAGAGAGTAAAACACGAAAGTCCGGAAGCTCACAAGTACTTCAAAGCAGTTAAATGTTACACAAACACAAAAAATATCATTCTTTATATAAATCAACATTTATACACTTATAGCCAAATTGACTGTCTCTTAAAAATCAGGCCCAAATAGACATCAAAAATACTCTTTTTCTGTTTGGTCCAAAGACTATTTCCTGTATTACTGTGCTCTTTTTAACAGAATTAGACAGTAAGTAGTTTGTCTTATTATATCACTACTGAATTATATAATAACAATTAATTATAATTGTAAAATAATTCATTATAATTAATTGTGCTGTGGGTCTAAATACCAAAATTATCAAAAAAGGCATTGCTGGAGCAAAATGAGTAAGCAAGCAATAATTAAGTGATATAGCATTAGTCATTATCTAGGCTTAGATTTGATAAAAAACACAAAAAGTCATGACCGGCATGCCCGTCAACACAAATGGAATCTGAAGTTCTCCTTCTCACCTGTCTTGGAATTGATGGTGAAGAAGTTCTGTGGGTTTCCAGCAGTGATGCGGTAAGTGAGTTGGTTGGCATAGGAAGTGATGTCAGGATCGTGGGCCTGCACATGCACCACTGAAACATCTTTGGGTGAGTTCTCCATTACGTAGGGATGATAGATGGGCTGAGAGGTCAGGGGGGCATTATCGTTGACATCCTCCACCTGGACATACACCTCGATGGAGGCAGAGAGTGGCACCACCCCTTGGTCTGTGGCGCAGATGGTTAGCCAGTAAGAGTCCTGCATCTCGCAGTCCAAAAGACTAGTGGTGTAGATCACTCCTATTAGTGAAGATCATGCAATATCAAAACTCTTTATACCAGCTTGGTTACAATTTTCCTTAACTGATTCCATTTCTTTAATTTGATTAATTATTCTCTAAAAACAAACTCCCAGAACCTTTGTGTAGTTTAGCAAATAATGCATAAACTCCGTATCCTTTCAAAGCTTTGCAAGGCATCGTAACAAAAGTGACTAAAGCCATGCGTTTCATCATCTGTACTGTGCTGACTTATCTAATTTCTCTGAGAAACTTCTCTGGGGAAATTTACCCAACTTCCCAGGCTACTGAACACAACCTCCAGCAATGGGAAGAAAATTGCTCAGTTTGCCGGTCTTAACAGTATAGTACTCTTACTTTATTGACCATTTCCTGCAAAGCATGAAAGCTGTGAATAGAAATTCTGGGTGAAAAAAATTCTAATCAGTATTTGAAAGTAAGATAATGGAAAAAACGAAAATATGTACATAAATAAATGAGTTTTATTCATGAGCGCCTTTTTGCTGTGAAGGCATGGTACCGTGCCAGGGACGTGACTGCTGAATGGACAGATTTTTTTTTTACGGGCGCTGTCAAAACCACACTGACATGGTTCAGCCATTTACGCTGTTAGGTTTAGAGGAAATCAGCTGGACTTAAGATCATCTCACTGCAGGGCACGACCACCACAGTGCCACTCAGGGACTGGACGACCTTCAGCTCTTCAACGTAGATCATCTAATTGTTCCTGACCAAAGTGCTGCCTCTGCCATTCTGTGATCAGAGCCCTCAAATGCTTCAACACTCCCACATGTAAATATAATCACCGCTGGGGTCGCAAGCTGCCAACAAAGTGACCCAGTACATGGCAGTGCAGCGATCAGACAGCTGTCCCTATCCACTAGTCCAGGCCATCTAACTGACTTTGGTAGCACTCAGCCAGAAAGTGCTGCCTCAGGGGTTCCAACTAGCACATCCACCATGAACAGAAAAAAAGTCCACTCAGGCACACAGGTCACACGGCACACCGCTCCTAGACTGTAATTAGGATCGAAAAGGCTTCTGCAGAAGGTATTAAGCACCAGAGGACATACACACAAGCACACAAATGTGCACACACTCACACATGAAAGTATCAAGCTCAAAGCATTGTAAGAGTGCCAGATGATGGATCAGCTCAGGATAAAGCAACAATTCACACAGCACCTTAATTTCAAACACAAAAATATGTATTCACCCTCTTTAAATATGTACTCACTGACGATGTGAAGGTAAGAGAATACCTTCCAAAAAAGAGAGTATAAAAAACGTATAAAGGACTTAATAATTGATCTAACGTATGTATTAATTAATGTAACTGCATGTAGCCTGTTAGATTTAATAACCTATTATTTTACAGTCCCGTAAGTTCTAGGTATTAACCAGGTAAGAATGTAGTCCAAACAGCAAGGTAAGGTAAGACACAG
>JAOUQW010000009.1:6991437-7003968 GCA_028565825.1 Olivaichthys viedmensis
AACATGCTGGGATATGAAGAATCAATTTCACTCTACTGTACTTGTATATGTGACAATAAAGGAGCTTTCTATTCTATCTTCTTTTATTTTGTAATCCCATTTAAATAGATGTTCATATGCTGTTTTGTTTTTCTCTCGTTAGGGTTGGTCCTGCTGTAAGAGACGGACGACCGACTTTTCAGATTTCCTTAGCATTGCTGTGAGTACGACTTTTTAGTACTGAGTAGTTCTTAGTTCATGATGGACAGAAGTGCTGCAGTTGTTGGTACTGTTTCTAAATGTCTCTCAAGGGTTGTACGAACGGACCTCATAACCAGGAGAAGCCCCCCGAACCCATCAAACCTGAGGTCAAGACATCTGGAGAAAAGGATGCCGACGACCTTAAACCAAAGTTTAACGAGTCTATCATCCAAGCACCAAAACCTGTTGAAGCTATTCAGAGACCGAGGTAATAGAGGTTCCTACGTCACTGATCAATCACTGATCAATGCAGTAAAACACGCTTCAAATTTTAAGTAAACAGTGTGGTCTTTTGTGGATGTCGCCCAAGAAGTGCTTGTAATGAAATGTAAAAAGTAAAGATCAGAACTTGTTGGGTGAGGACACGTAATAAAGCTCTTCTTGTTTGTGCAGTCCAGACGAACCAGTCTCAAGATTACCACAAAAGGTCTCTGTTTCACTTAAACAGGCTTTGGAAAAGCTCAAGTTGTCTGCACCTGATAAAAAAGGTGAGAAATGTTTATAACACACCCTGCTGTTGTGTGTGTGTTTGGAATTAAAGATTCCAAACAAAGCACGGACTTGAATTGTGTGTGGTACACAGCTTTTTTTTTTTTCTTCTTTCTTTCTTTTTGCCATTCTCTCTTTCAGGAAGATAAGTTATATATTTGTTTTACAGAGGAGGAAGGTGACGAGCTTAAGATTGGAACATCTTGTAAGAACGGAGGCTGCACTGAGGTACTTTTCTCCAGTAAATAATGTTTGTGCACAACTGTATAGTATCTTCATCTGGACTACCGGCAGATGATCGTGTAATCATTTGTTTGATATTGTGTTCTTTCTATTCTGTTTCTCAGACCTTCAGTGGAGCAGAGAGCAATGAAGACGTTTGCTTGTATCATGCTGGAGTCCCTATCTTCCACGAGGGGTGAATGATTAGCTAATAAACTATTTATGTGCAACAGTTTTTGAGACAATACTGTCTGAAATCAGGAAAATAGTTTTTGTATCGTCATCTTTTTGGTTTTCTCGTGTAAGGATGAAATACTGGAGCTGCTGCAAGAGGAAAACATCTGACTTTAACACATTTCTGTCTCAGGAGGGCTGCACCAAAGGAAAGCACCTATGGCGCAAGAAAGACATGGTGTGTGTCTGTCAATGCTGTGATGTTAATAATAGTGTACTATGAGAATGGTTTGTTCCATAATATAGCACCCCTCAATATGGAAGTAGTTAAGTTTAAGCAGTGTCTTTCACTATATTTGGTTTAGTGTGTAGGTGTAACAGAACCTACCTTGTAACCAATGAATGTCCGTTGCTTCACCAGATTATTTTATGCTGTATTGTCAAAATATTTTTTTTAGAATATGGTTCCTGAAGGAAGTTGTTTTTTTTTAAAGCATGATCTTTTTTTTGTGTGTGTGTGTGTTTCCAGGGTAAAAAAGTTGTTCCATGTAGGTTTGATTGGCACCAAACAGGGAGTCAGGTCATCATAACGGTCTATGCCAAAAACTCCATCCCTGAGCTTAGCTATGTGGATGGAAATAGTACCATGGTATGGGACTTTTATTTCCTCTACATTTCTGTATGGTTGCCTAAAACAAAGAATTCACCATTGCAGCATTTTTATAAGCCATGAAACATGTATCTGTATTTTTATGATGGGGTTTAGAGCTTTGTTTGCTGTCGTATTTGGTTATTTTACATGTTTCTATTAACTTTAGTGTTGAATTCTACAGTGTTAAACGGAAAAACAGCCTGTACTAGTAACAAGCTCAAAACCCAAGTTGTCTTATCCTTAAAGAAAGTTCCTTTATTTTAGTTGGATATCCACATTATATTTGACGGAGATACGGAATTTGAACAGAAGATTATTTTATGGGGTGTAAGTACTAAAATTCATACATCTCAGTTTTCATGACATGCAATGGTGGTGTTAAGTGATTATGCACATTCATCAGTGCCCCATACTAAAAAGTCGATTTTTCGTTCTCATCATAGGTTATCGACACAAGTAAAAGCACAGTGAACATGATGGCTGCTAAGATTGAGATTGTGTTGAGGAAAGCCGAGCCGATGTCTTGGGCACGGCTGGACCTTCCACCTGCAGTCATTCTACCCAAAGAGGAAGAGAAGAAGAGAGAGAGTGATAGTGATAGTGATGATTAAATGAACATACAGTAAGATATTTCTAACATCCTCCTATGAAAGTAATTCAGCAAAAAATTAAACATCATAATGCATGAAAGACATTCTGTAAAGGCCAGTATATTTGAATACCAGTGTTCTAAGTTACTCTACAGATTGTATTAAGCTATGAATGGTTGAGTGGTCATTTTTCACAGTAGACTGCTTGGAGCATGAAAGCCAGGTCCATTATTATGTCCTAATTGTAAAATATCCAGTTGACACTAGATTACTATGGAAAGAGGGTTTTGTCCTCTGATTTTAGCCAACCATTGTGAGTCTTGTACTTCCTCCACATTCCCATTATTCTCCCTTCCATGTTTTAAAATATCATTCTTTTAAGTTGACCCTTGCATTTATTAAAAGTTTTTATTAAAATCCCAAAACACTGGAAGTAATTTTACTGGAAGTATTGTTAATTAAGAGTAGCCTTTTTATCTGGACGCAGGGAATATAGGCAGCTGCCTAGATGGGGTACCGTTTTACCAAGTCGTCAAACGTACCACCGCACAGCAATTGCTATAAGTAGTTTTAATACGAAGTGTGATTTTGGGGGAAGGGGTTAAATACAGTTTTAAAAGTCAAGTCAAGTCAAGCCAACCCTTGGGGGGGGGGGGGGGGACGATGACATAATACACCCAAAAGCCAGTTCATTAGTTACACCTAGCTCATTCATTGGCCATTTTTTCAGGTTAACCTACCATCTAAGATGCACTTTGTAGAGATACAATTAGAGACTGTGACACCGGTGTTACTATGCACAATTTGTCAGCCTCCCTTCAACCCCATCCATCAGTGGAAAGGGACCACCACCGCAGAACCACCACTGACCAGATCGTAAAGGTGTTATGATGCTTTTATTTCGATATGGGTTTGCGAGACACGACATGCTTGTGAATCAAATACAGTTTATGGTTTAAAGATATTTGTGATCAGACAGACATTAATTGGAAAGGTTTCCTGTTTTACTTCATAATATTTCTAAAAGAGCACTACAAATGTAAGGATAAAAAAATAAAATCCCCTTCCCTACCCAAAACTAATTAAAGCACACCAAATGGACAGAACTATTTGGTTTCATTATTTGGATACGTTGGTTGATAAACCAAGTGCTCTGAACTGCAACAACCCAAATTATCGCATCTCCTGTTTGGGGAAACCGTTATTTCTCCCCGGCGGTAACAGAGATGGGCAAAAAGTGGTCTATTGAACAGTGACAGGGTGCCGACATGCATATGATTTTTGCAACCATAAAAGCCCATTTTACACCAGGCACAGTAATCACACCTGCTTCCGAGACGTTCCCACCTGTGCGACACGCGTACAAAGCGCATTTCTATGTCTAGGTTCTATTTCTGGTGCGCACCCCACGCTTGTACGGTCTAGCTAGAAGCACTAAAGTATAATATTCATGCTAATATTTTATATTAAAAATTTAAACAATACATGAACTATATTTCAGCCTGTTGGCATACTGCAGTAGCGCACCCCCTCACCGGAGTTAAAAATTCAAGTTTTGAATTGCCATTCAACATTAGAGTGTAAAAAAATATATACATTAACTTTATTTGATCATATACAATGGTAACACATGTTCCTAAGAATCCAACTGCATTACGGCCATTTGTATGCTACATTTACTAACCCAGTCCAAGAAAGCACAGACAAATGCTCCATGACTCACCTACATTGATGTGCATGACTCATCTGGTGTAAATTTAAAAAGCACCATAATGGGTCACAGGTTACACACATGAATCATTGCTTCTGGTGTAAAATGGGCCATACTCGGATTGTAGAGATCCCAGGATTCTGTTGTTTGGTGGAAGTGCTTCAGCCAGGTCATAAAGTCCCCCTTAGCACCATTTTCATACAGAAGGCAATACAAAATCTGATTGTAAATAAACTAGACAAAGCAAGTTTGGTTTCCCTACACTGTACATGTAATGAACAGACACAATTCAGCACTGGTCCCTTTCCATTGTTGATGGGGTCTGAAATTATGCATAGCAACCCATGTGCTACAGTCACCAGTTGTAAACCTAGAGTGCACCTATAAATGGCAGGTTTACCTGATTAAATGGCCAATGGCTACATTTGTTCACCCCCTCAACCTAAACCTGAGAGTTTGTCACTAGTTTCTATTTTAATCCAGCTAACTGGATAACAAATGTTTAACAAGGCCACGTCTTCTACCATAGGAGAGTATAGGGAAGCAGACTGGATGAAGTTCTGGGACAACCTGCCCTTCAACCAACATGTACAGTGGATTTCCACTTTGTTAGTTTAGCCAGCTACACCCATGCCATAATAAAACCAATGACAAGTACTGCAAAAAACTTTATTCATACAAAAACTGGAAGACATCAAATTTTTCAGAAGTCAAATCTTCTCTGGACCTCAGCTGTTTCAAAAACAAAGTCAGTGGCCTCAGTCTTCAGGCATTCATCCTCACCATCCTACAGTATGACATGGAAGAGGTGTCATGTGAGCCATAAGGAGGGTTCTGTGCAGCATACAACTTGGTCAGTTGTGTTCTATTCTAGCTTAACCCACCTCACTGAAGTACTTCTCTATGAGTGCCTGGGCTGCACGATACACAGCATTGTTTTCATGATTTTGGAGGAGCTCTATGCGATCCAGCCCACCCAACTCTTCCACCAGGAGACAAAGCTTTTCGATCTCCCCAAGTTTCTCAGCAGCCTAGGAAAACCAAAGCAGAGTCACTACCAGGCAGGCCAGTTGGACAGCATTTAAAAAAGGCACACAGAGGCTAATCATGCAACATAGGAACAGCCAGTGTGGCACTGTACCAAAGCAAGCTTACTTGAGAGAACATAGAACAAGGCCTGGCATAAGCATTGCACCCTTACCAAGAAAATGTTATTGATGGCATCCAGGATGACCAGGACAGTCTTGGCATCCTTGATCTGCAGTAAACTTAAGATGGCTTCCAGACCACCACACTTAACAAGCTGTACAACCTGGTCCACAGTTCCACCACTGGTGTAGTTGGTGACAGCCCAGACAGCTTCTCGCTGCGTCTTAAAGTCAGCCTGAAGAAAAAATAAAAATAAACTAGGAGCAAGATTTCCCCCGCAGTTGTAAGCATGCATAATTAGCCCAAGCCTTGGAATTAAGGGAGTATGGATGCACCAAGTTAATTTGATTCTTCACCACCTACATTCTTTAGGAGATCCACAAGGTGAGGTAGCAGACCACATGTTATTAGTTGCTGAATCTGTTGGCGTGGTCCAGCTGCAATGTTGGATACAGCCCAGGCTGCCTCCTTCTGAACACTGGGTTTGGGATGACGCATTAGTTTAGGCAAGGCACTCAACACACCCGCATCGATGGCCATCTGTGTCTGCAGATCTGAGCCACTCACAATGTTCCCAATAGAACGGAGTGCTGGAGTCTGTCAAAAAATAAATAAATAGAAAACCAATCCCCCCCACACGTCACTTCTATTGCTAAGGAATTATAGAAGTGCACCTTGATTTCAGCGATCACAGCCAAAATACAGATTAAAAGTTCTAGTAAACCACCAAGTCAGAGCATCCTGCCAGTTCATTAGAATGAAATCAAGGCCCAAATTAAGATGCATAACCCTAAACAAACTAAATGTTTACCACCACTGCAAGCTCCTCAAAGCCCAGAAGCACAGCCAGTCGTGGAAGAACCCCAGTCTTTATCACGATGTCAATGCGCTCGTTTGGCCCATCTGTGAGATAGGAGATGGCCCAACATGCATCAGACAGGACAGATTTATCACTGTGGTGAAGCAACTGTATGATGGAGGGAAGCATCTGCTGGACCGCAGAAAAGCGAGGGAAAGGATTTTTGTTTCTGCACAGGTTCGAGAGGGTCCATGTCAGGTTACGGAGGTAGCCAACCTGTCAAAAACAAAGTGCCTCACTGTCTACTGTTTGAATATTAGATATTCAGGGATGAAAGAATACCAGCCACCAAGTTTAACATCACAGAAAGCTTGACTTACAGGGACATCTGGCGTTAACCGCGCCAGTAGTGCAGGGATCACATTGCAGTCAATAAGTGCATCACGATATGCAGGCCCATCACCTGTGGGAATGCACATTTAGCACAGAGTCTGGAATACTTAGCACAAAGTTAATACTTCAAAACCTGATTGTGCCCCTTCAAGAGCTTTGCACCAAATGCCTGTGTGCAGACTCAAGATAAAAGTACTCCAACAGGAACAACAGTCAGACAGAAGTATGACACTAAGGAAGCAGTTGCGTTCAGCAAGTCAAACATTACCTGCAATATTGCCCAAGGCCCAGACAGCCTGCTCACTTATGTTTAACATGGGTGAGGCCAAAAGGGCAATGAAAGCAGGCACCGCACCATGTTCCACCACCTGCTGAGTGTGCCACGAGGTGCCTGATGCCACATTGGTGAGGGACCAAGCAGCCTCAAACTGCAAAGTGGGGTCATCGTTCCTACCCAGAAACTCCACAAAGCAGGCCAGCAGGCCTGCTTCCACGATTTCCTTCAGAGGAGGGTTCCTTTCTCGAGACAACAGCTTCCTAAAATGACAAGCCCATGGCATTAAATGCTCAAGAATTTAGAACAGTGATCTCAACACATGGCTTTGACGAATAAAAATAAATAAAAATAAAGAAAGTGTACAAGAGCCACCATACCTGGCTGTTTGACAACCCTGCACCTGTCTCTCTGGACAGTCACTGTTAACATTGGCAATAACCTCCTGAATTGTTGCAGACATTTCCTAATCATGAAGAAAATGGTAAAAACCAGACTGAAGTGGTAGACAAGAAAGTACTAGTGAGTCTAAATCACCAGAATACCAAACTAATGGGGCAAAGACCTGTTGGTTGTCAGTGTTGTACTCTGGAGACAGGGGTTCATCAGGCTGAGAAGAAATATTTCTCTTCTTCAGGATGCTCTCCACTCTTTGGGCTTTCCGAAGCTCCACACACTCTGCAACTCTGCGTTCACGCATTTTCTTCAGGAATAGATACAATTAGCCGAGGATAGAAGTTTCACACAACAGGCGACTCAATTTAAACAGAGCGTTAAAACCTACCATGGGTTCCTTGCCCCGGTTTTTGAACTTGGACATGCGCTTATCAGTCAAATTTTCAGTAGGCATTGTGAGTTAATTTTCCTCTAGAAACTCAAAAGAAGAAACACCTACAGGAACCTCAAATTTTAACATATAAAACTTAAGAAATTACCCAACACCCCCATTCAACAGCTGTCCGCCTCACACTCACCTCTACTGCGTAAACCTCCAATACACAACCAACACCCTGCTGAAATATTTAAATGCTGAGCTCAATTATGATCAGGTGATCCTAATCATCAATTAGCCTGGGACAACTTTAGCAAGACGTTTACCTTTGTTTAGTGTTCCTACAGAGCTGCTGTATAGAGCAGAGACTTGCTCAAATGTTTGAGATCAGATACGTGCCATTAATGCTAAATCTGTATGCAACGTGCTGGGACATTTTAATACCCCATTAAACTACCTCATATCTGTTCTGCGTATTATATTTGGAGCTACTGTACTACGCCTATACACAGATCATTTCTTATCGTCAGTACCATGCTGTGATATAGAATGGTGGCAAATAAGTGGATGGATAGTGACGGATAATCTTTAATTATGTCAGTAAAAATGATCATCACTGAAATTGGGCCACGTTTATTGAGACACACATTAGCCTGCTCAGGATTATGAATGAAATTAAATGTATTATTTAATTTCTTAAATGAAATTAAAAATACATTTAATTTCAATGAAGTCAGTTTTGTTCCATAACCTGTCAACTTGCACGTGTTTATTGCCACACTGCTCACTTGCAGCAAGGTCGTTAGATGGATGAGGTCTTTATGGACACTGTCTCCACCTAGAGGCCAGATCCTTCACGACATCATGGCTCGGAAGTGTCGCTGCTGCTGCTGATGAGAGGCTGCTTCTCGGAGCTGAGCGGCTTTCTCCCTCGTTTTGGTAAAAGCCTGCGCATTTGAGCAAGCCCTACAGCCAAAGGTGCAGAACAAACGGCGCCCAAGACGGCGGCGCCCAGGAGCCACGGCCACAGCGCACGCGCTTCCTCCAGATAGGACACGACGTCATCTGCAAACCGCTGACCTACAGTAATAACAATTGTAATCATTTACAATGATAAACTTCAAAACATATATACAAATGTAAAACAATATAACAATTGTAATCATTTACAACAATGCATGTTTATAAAATTGCCTAAATATTGCAGCTTTTTTTTTGTTGCAGCCTAAATGGTGTTTCAGATGTCTTTCCTCCTCTTCGCTCCTGTGCTGTACAACATACTGGGCATCATAGGAGAGAAGAGGAGGAAAGACATCCGGAACACCATTGAGTGGTCTGATCAACCATGGTGTGGGTCGCCTGGACAAAGGTGTATGATGTTGAACACCCAATGACTCCAGGAAACATCACTGGTTATGTGTCCAAGATATATATATATATATAATATATATAAAACGGCATGGTCAAAACGCAAAGCGAGACTGTCCTGTGGCAGGAGTAACAGTATTCACAATTAGCATCATGTAAACAACTATAAACAATATATCACCGGGATCTTGGAGGTAGGAGTATTCATAGCCCATCTCTTTGCTGGAAATGAAGTAGTCTCCATTCTGGTAGAGAGGAATGAAGGGTGCCATGTAGTATTCACTGTTGTGGCCAATTGGTGCATTGGCTGTGGGATAGTGAGACTTTGCTGGTTGGTGCCTCCTCAACCACTGTTCATAGATGCTGAGGAAACAGGGGCAAACTCAAAACAAGCCTTCAATTACACAAAAAGCCTTGAGTAGATTACAAATGATCGATATTGCATGTATGTTGTTAGAACGACTTGGACGTGTTCAGTTTCACATTGCTATTCCTCACCTATCTACGAAGGCATGATGTAGGAGGAAAATTGGGTCATTGGCTGAGCCCTGCACTGAGGACATGGTGCCATTCATGAAGACGTGCAGTGCTGCATGCATGCTGAGCTTGGTGCTGTTACCGAGGCCTGTGCGAGGATTTCCAAAACCTATAAAGTGAAGAGGGTTAAATGCTAACAGATTGGAGAGATTAGTTTACGTAAACACTGCCCAGTATCATTTTGTAATAATTAAATGAGGTCAATAAGGGGGCATCAACTCAAACACTGCACTTGTCATACAGTTTAGGATAGGACAATATTTCAGACATTTTGAGGGTTATAAAAAGTGATATTTCACCCTGAACAACATTGGATTCAATAGCTAGAGCCTGATACAAAAATACAGATGATGGTGATCTCCTTGATCAAACTTGCTGTGTCTACGCTAATGTGACAACTCCAAGAGCAGGAACGAGTCTGGTCAAGAAAATCAATTTATTGATTCTTTGAAAAGGGAAATTTGGATGGTTGCTTCTATCATGAAATGGTGCTTTGTAACGATTTGCTGTCTATTATCGTATTTAACCTTCCAGTGTGTTCCTGAAGCTCATGTTGGCCATGCGGTCCATTGGTTCAGTGTCATACTGGGACAGACTGAGAGTGAACTCCACTTCGGAGGATGTGGGTAGCCCGTCTGCCAGGTTCCGGTTATGGTTTCCTGGTTTGCGCAATAAAGGTCCTTCTTCTGTGCCATCGCACAACACACCTCTCATACTGTATTCAGGTTCTTTGGAGCAAATCACCTAGCGTCCATAAAAACAGTAATACAATAATACAAACCATTTACTTGGATATTATGGGCACCATATATGACCAAACAATAATGTTTCATTAAGTCTTGCAGTGTTTATTTGTGTCAGCTGGATGTATATAACATTATAAGTGTTGAACACTGTTGGGGTTAATTTAACACTGAGGATGTTGCTGTGCAATGTTACTGTCTAACATCAGTGACATCCTATATGAGCATGTAAAAGACATTTATTGTGTGTTATAGTGCGAAATGAATGACTATCATGGGCTAAATATCCCATATTATATCATTTTGAGCGTCACAAAGTAAGGCATGCATTTCATGTATGACTTCTAGAGTCATGCTGATTAAGTGCAGATTAAGTTTAATATGGTCTTATATTAATTAGTGTACAACTGTTTTTTATATGCTTACCTTCCAGGAGGAGAAGACGGATGATGGGCTGATGAGGTTGGGGTTAAGGGGGCTTTGGCCGCCCATGAGCTCGTCGGTGCAAACCTCACACTCCTGAGCATCCCTCCAGTCCCAGTAGGGAATGGCGAAGGCGAAGTCTCCCGTTACTTTCCTTATCTCATGTTCCCAGCGAAGCATGAACACCCTGTGCCAAGGCAAGAAGGCTGAGGCCCAGTGTCCAAAATCCACCTGCATCCACACATTATTTTCCCCTCCAAGCAGAGCGGGCCGCGAAGCATAGTAATGCAGCCAGACAAAGAGATCGTAGATAGAGACGTCTCTCAACATTAGCCCGGTGGAGTTGCTCATTTGGTTGTAGGTGCCCGTAACGATCACATAATCTTGGCTGATCGTATTTTTCGCGAGATTAAGGTATGAGATGAACCTTTGCCTCTCGGCCGCTGAAAGTTGAAAAATACTTCTTCGGACCGTCTCACGTCTTTCGGCGCAAATTGACCCGAAGTAGCCAAATGCGCATTCACCACAGTCGGAGCCCATAAAGTTTCGGAGACAGCGGCAAGTGCGGTTAAAAAAAGTGAGAGGCCATCTCTCCCTGTCATCCACACCTTTAAACGGGTATTGAGACCCATCAGGCTGCTCGGACACGGCCACGTCTTGGCAAATTCCCCGACCAGAGCGAGCTCCGCACGCCGATCCGTCCCCGCTCCAAACGGGACAGCATTGTTTTGAGGCCAGAGCTTCACTATTAGCGCACTGCCGGGGAATCTGCTGCCATGTCGGCTTCAGTATCTGGAGGAAAAAGACGATAAGAACCAGTGAGCGCATCGCATCAGTGAAAAGGGTTCTCCTGCTTGTGATAGCTTACTGAGGATTTTTTTTTTGGGGTTAATCGTTTCAGGGTCTTTTAAACCTATCCCTTTCCCACACGCCCATCAGATTCTTCAGATCACATGCCTCTCAGCCTCAGGGTCGTTGGGGTGGGAAATTCTTTCATTGAAATCCGCCCATTACTGGTACTGGGAGCGCGTGTTACGGAGATGACATTTTAACACTATAATATTTAGGGAAAACTGACGTCAATGAATGGTCGTTATGAGCTAAATACTACGTTCAGAATTGGACAGCCTCGTGTAAAGGAAATCATGCACCTGGTTTTTGATTTCCAGAGTCAATTTTCACTTTATGTTTTAAACAACATGAAACTAAATGAACTTCAGAGTTTGATACGCAGTGCATAGTTTAACCAGAAGATGGCGTCGTGCCCAAATAACAGAAGAGTCTCGCTTTAGTAGTAGAGAAGGATAAAATTAGTTCTCTATCAAGGCAAAAGAAAATGACAGCTCTGTGTCGGTGCCCTGCAGACAGTGTTGGGTTTCGAGAAGAGAGATCAGCTTTGATGCGTTGTTTTTGAGTAAAGTAGGTAGAGCATACAGACAGCTTTTTATTTGATTCTTTTTCATTAGGCGATGCATTGAAATATAGACCAGCAGTAATGTGATATTCTACTATTATGTCTCTGTCCAAAGACACATCAGGCAATTAAATGGCCACGCTTGGGTTAAGTGCCTTCGCTGCCGATTGGCAATAACATGAGTTTATCAGTTGTTTAAGAACCTATGATTTCTTACAAAATTACACAGCAAAATACCCAGTGTTGAATAAACACCCACATGGTTAAATTTAAAAATAAAAAAAAACCTCACAGTTACACCCGCACTTAAAGTTATTTAGACCATCTTTATTTGGTCCTGAAAGATAATGCCAAGAGTGGAAACATAAAGTTCCCATGACTACATACAGAATACTGCATACGAACCACCTACGCTCACTCTGCGCTTAGTCCACTGCAAAGGATGTGTGTGTAAAGTACACTTAAGGGATGTGTGTGTAAAGTACACTTAAGGGATGTGTGTGTAAAGTACCCTTAGGGGATGTGTGTAAAGTACCCTTAAGGGATGTGTGTGTAAAGTCCACTTAAGGGATGTGTGTGTA
>JAOUQW010000009.1:7007676-7021113 GCA_028565825.1 Olivaichthys viedmensis
CATGAGGGCTTAAATACATACACTGATTACTCAGACTAACGACACACAGGTGGGGTGAATAACATCACAGGACCGGGACAATCAAACCAAAACAAAAGCGCGTGGTCGCGCACGTGGCGACCGCCACGCTCGGTCACGTGCACAGCTGCGCGCGTGACAGGTAAATTATAAAGGAAAATTACATTTTATTGGCTACTGTGCAGAGAGAGCTATCAAAGTTAGAAGCTATACACAATCTCATTACAGGACATTTTAGAATAACGTCTTGTAAGATTAGTTTGAATAGGTTTTAGTGAAAATTGTTGAAATACACTTGACTAATAATGTAGATATATTTAAAACCATGCTCAATAAGTGGAGTTGAATGCAAGGACTGATCATTTGCCTTCATCGGTCTACTGTAATTTGAATCTATAACTCTCTCTCTGTGTCTTTAAGATCTCAAGGAGCCAGATATGAAATGAAAAATAGTCTGAACATGCTATAATGGCTTAGCTCCTGTGCAGGGTCTTTTTTTATAACAGCATCAGTAGCAGTCGGGAGTTATGAAGGAGGCTGACCCAACAGGTCACTATGTGGGCTTTTGCAGAGCTCTCTAGTGCTCTGTGCTGCAATGTTTCGAGCTCCCTGCTAACACTGCCCTCAATGCTTTTTCTCCCATCGCTTTTGGCTCCAAGGACGAGTTATAAAAGCCTCTCCTTCCCTAGCGAGAGAACAGAAACGATACAAAGACCTCCCACGCGCTGAGTTGTGTAACACCAGATCTGCAAAGCTTGGAAGTGCTTCGACACGCAGAATGAACACTGAATAGTTTTGTGCATGTTTGATAGAGTAAGATGGAGAAAGACAGAGGCACATTATCAGCCTCACCTCTGGTTTTTGAGAGAATGAGAGTGAGAAAGTCAGAGAGTCACAATATCCACACCACCTGCTACAGTGCAGCTACAACCAAATGATATGGTTGAGCTGCAAAGCTCCAAAAGTAGGATAGATGCTGGTATATTGACCATTTTACTTTTGGGGTTTCATGGGGGGCTGTGGAACAATTTTGGGTATTCCTCTTTATGTTCATTTATTCCCACTTCAACTCCTGGTGTCATACCATTTACCCCCACTGCTTTCACTCTCCTCACCTCAGCTTTTCTCGGTCCCTCTCTGCAGTGATGGTTGGGCTGACCGCTATGACGTGACAGATGGGTATCAGAAAGAGGCGGCTGGTGGCATCACTATTAAACTGCAGTCCGCTTACGTTACCTGGTTTGATGACTACTACCTGAACCTGCAGCCAGACACGAACCAGCGCAACCCCTGGTTCCCTGAGTTCTGGCAACATCGCTTCCAATGCCGCCTCAAAGGCCACGCGCAGGACAACACCAAATACAACCGCACCTGCACCAGTGAGTGTAGCTTAAACATTAGAGTTGAATTTCTTTTATTCTTTCAAACGTTTCATTCCTTTGCATAAAACGTTACATATCGTGTGTTACATCAATAATTGTGTGAGCTTATGTCCATGTACCCAATTAAACTTACTATAGTTTTAAAAAAATACTCCATAAACAAATGATCCATCTATCCATTTCACCATATGCTGTATATGTAACATGTTAAAGTGAAGTGTTTTAAAGAATACTGGAAGTAATACCTCCAACTTTTCTCTAATCAGAGAAAGAGTCTCTCCGGCTCCACTATGCTCAGGACACTAAGATGGGCTTTGTCATCAATGCCATCTACAGCATGGCCTACGGTCTGCACACCATGCAGAAAGCACTATGTCCTGGCTATTTGGGTCTGTGTGATGCAATGAGACCCATCGATGGCCGCAAGCTTCTCGACTTCCTCATGAGGACCAATTTTACTGGTGTTTCAGGAGAAGTTTTGCTCTTCGATGAGAATGGGGATTCCCCCGGGAGGTAAGAGCAAAAGTTCATTCACAAAACTGTCATCATAGAGGTGATATTTAGGGAAAATTCTCCACTAGTGCAGAGTGTTTCTTCAGATGTGGCGATATGGCCTGATCACTATAATGACGTTTATATCTATCTTCATGTGTAGGTATATGTGCATGTGAATATATATGCACACACAGTACATAAATATGTTTATCACAGTGTGTATGTGTCTGTGTGTATACCTGCGTGCTTTCTAGGTATGAGATTATGAACTTTAAACTTTTGAGTGAAGAAGACTACAGCTACATTCATGTTGGCAGCTGGGACAACAGTGGGCTGAAGATGGACGATGATGAAATCTGGGCCAACAGCAGCACCATCATCCACTCTGTCTGCAGTGACCCCTGTGAGAAAGCTCAGATTAAGGTGAGTAATATTGCTGCACATGGATATTAACTGACATGTGTGAAGTAATGTAATTTATTCTCATCTACCTTAACATTCCTCATACATTTATGTTGAAGTCATGGGTGAAAGTCAATACGACATAAATATCACAATGGGGCAGTTTTCCTGATCAGATAAATCCTTGTGAAAATGAGGAATCATAAAGCCACATACAGGTGGGCAGCCTACGCATTACAGTTCTAATGGCATCACAAGGCCAACGATGATTCTCCACTTTCCTTTTAGTTCATAACCACAATTAATATTTTTTCAAAAAATATCATTATGGCACCCATATTAGTATTAATGGTTATTGTTGAGTTCCTCTCTTTCGTCCAAGGTGATCCGGAAAGGTGAAGTTAGTTGCTGTTGGACCTGTACTCCCTGCAAAGAGAATGAGTTTGTGTTTGATGAGTACACCTGCCGGGCTTGTGAGCTGGGAGCCTGGCCAACAGATGACCTCACTGGTGAGTAAAGATCTAGATCTTATTGAAGTAATAAGGAACTTGATAATTATCTAATAATTGAGAAAACACTGATCAATTCTTGCATAAATCTTGCAATGCAAAGCTGATAATGCAAAGAGAAATTGCACATGGTAGACCTAGTTTCCAATATAAAACATATCAGTGACTCCAAATCAGGGTTTGGTACTGAAATATAAAGTTGTTGGTGCACATGGTATGAAAATCTTGGCAGCGTTGTCTTTGATAATACATTAATGGGGTATATTGCAATATATTGTCAAAATGTTCCAAAATAGAGGTAGAATATATTTTAATGTATTTTCAGTATATTCATTTTGGTATGGTATACTAAATATTTTTTTATAGTGATTTCTTTCAAATCACTATCAAAATATATTTTGACACTATTGTAACAAAGCCATTTTGACCTGAGTACTAAAAATTTCCATATCTTCACAAAATCCAGTGATTGTGAAATCAATAGTTGGTCATGAGCTTTAAAACAGTTAGACCCAAATAAACTATTGATTATCAATATCATTATAATTAATATATGATTAAAACTGATTACAACTGTCCATGGCGCATCCAAAGGCAATGCCCATATAACTGTTATATGATTATAACTGATTACAACTGTCCACAAAGCATGCAATGGCAATGCAAAATTATCTGTGAGGTAAATTCAGGTGAAAGAGCCAGTAAAAATTTTTAAAACCTAAGAAGCATATGAAAATATTAGCAGCCACTAAATGGCTTAAAATTTTGACATCGTTGACTTAATATCTAATACTTGCTGAGACAGAAAATGCAAAAAAGATCATTTTAGACTCTCACATAAACCACATACAGTAGGATGATAATTTGATACAAGGTCTAGGTTAGGAGTAGGAGTGCTAACCTAGGATAAGTTGTTGCCTTTCATATAATAAACGGAGGTTGAGCCACTAGGATCAGCATTTTTACACTGATATGTTGAATACAGATTGGCTCTGTTATAAGTCTTCAGTATGTGGGTCAGAGAGACCCACAGCAGACCCGCTACTCATTTGAAGCTGAGTTCACACCAATTAAATACCAGAAACAGAAATCTGGACCTGGGAGAGTCAAGACATACAGTATAGCAGCAGTCTCCCAGTGTGCAATAATACATTAGGAGCTATAATAGCTCTTCTGCCCATTAGATGTCTAGCCTCTAAAGTCATCTCAATTGCACTTGTCATTTGTTCTACAATACTATTTTCTCTACAACATTGGAGGTTTTTTGGCTTAGCTCAGGAAGGCATGCCAGGGGCTTAGGGAGTGTTATCAGCTTAAACAACACAAGCAGAAACAAATCCATATTCTGTAACTTTAATTTAGAGGTTTATGAGAGTTTTTCAACTTTTTTGGGAGCAGATTATATCCGTTTTTTACTGCTCATGTACCAGTGGTGCCAGGCTAGCACCAGTCAAAGTTATAAAAGAGGTTAAGGAGAGGACAATCCTTCTGTACAGAGCGACAGTAACTTTTACAAGTGCTTTTTGAGACTGAGATTAATAACTGTGCAAAGGCTTTTAAAAGAAAGAAAAAAAGTGACACTGAAGATCTCTATCATTAAACTGACTGAGCAGAGACACAGCAAAAAGTGTGTGTGTGGGGGATCTCTCACATAATGAAATGTGAGAAAAGATCTGAGCTGATACATGACTACATACATGACTTGCAATTAACTGCACATCTTTGTTAAGATACACTTTAGCTATCAATAGTAATAATGATCACATACTGCATGTGATATAAGAGCTGAAACATGCCGCCCTTTCTTTACAACCAAGGTGACACTGGCCCAAAGACACACACCCTGGTTGATCACCACAAAACAACATAAGGGAAGAAAGAACACAAAAACCAACCAACATCCACTGAGCAACAAGGCTCACTAAAGGTAGATTATGCTGACTAGCTAGTCAAAAAAAAGAAAGGTTGCGAGTGTCATGGAGCTGGTGGGGATTGAATTGCTAACATAGTGAAGCCGATCATGTAGTGTTTGACTTAACCATTAACATTGGCAATTTCCTTTGCTCCCTTTGGGCATTGCTCACCTCTTTTGGAGAGGTCTTACAAAAATGTTAAATTAATGCACTTTAAAAATTTCACCCTTGATCTGAGTGGATATACTGAAGCAGAAAAACAACAACAACAATGTTGTACTAAAGCTTCAGTGCTGGCTGGTTGATCTCTGGTTGGAATGGCTTGCGTGTATTTCGAGGAAACATCCCTGAGTATAAGTACATTTTCCACACTGTCACTGGCCAGCACAGAGATGGTAAGATCAAAACTTATTGGGCTCGAATCTTTGTTTGGACCACCTTACTCAGACAACCCTTCTTACATTGCTGACATCACTGTTCCACCTGTTTTGTCATGCCTGGCCAGAAACACTGACTCAGTATTGGACGGGGCAGTATACTGACTCAGCAGTAACTGGAGGGTATAGTCGACTCGCTGATGACCATGAACATCATGAATCCTACAACAAACCTTATCTCTTAGACATTGAGGTAACGCTAATTGAGAAATGAGGTCAGTCATGATGATGATGATACAGGAGGGCTGCCACTTTGGCAAAACCCTCACCAAAATGACTGTAGTAACTGAGCAAAGCCAGGGAAAGACTGAAACTCTGCTAATTGTCTAATTGTCATTCCTTTATAGCCTCAATCTTCTGGTACTTAGTTATCAATGGTGGAAAACAGCTTCCCAGCTGGACAGGGCATCAAATGACTCTTCAACTTGAGGAGAAGGGTATGCATTCTTATGAGTCTTGGTATTAAGCTACCACTAATTCATGCACAAATTAAATCTTTAATCCCACTGAATCCATGAGAACTTGTTAAAATTTATTACAGGGTCTGACTTTATGCTTACAATATAAGATTTTGAACAACCACGCTATTTGTAACGAATCTCCAGAGACAAGGTAAGATCCAATTGCAGAGTTTATTAAAAGGAATCAAAAATCAGAGTCAGATAGTCCAAAAATCAAATTACCGGCACACAGGGGTTTCATAGGTTAGGCAAATTCATCCTAGAGTATGCAGGCAGAGGTGCACAATCACCGTCCTGTGGTGTGGTGTCCCCCAACCTCTCCAATGGCCCAAAACCATTCATCTACTGCAGGAACATCGGTTCAACCAGGGGTCCATGGAAAGAGAGGGGGTTGATAGTCTACAACACACTGAAAAGGGGTTAGTTTAGTAGAGGAGTTAATGAGTGAGTTTTAGGAATATTCTGCCTATGGGAGGAATCTATCCCAGTCTCCTTGCTGCTGACTGCAGTAACTACATAGTTAGCGGCATAACTCTTGATTGAGCCGCTCCACTTGTCCGTTAGCTTGCGGATGATAGCCAGAGATAAGACTGACTGACACTCACAATTTGTCCTGCAGATGTGGGAAATGAACTGGGGGCTCTGATCAGAAACTATGTCTTCTGGGATGCCAAATATTCTAAAGATATTGTTGAACAAACATTTGGCCATGAGGAGAGCAGAGGGTAACCCCTTGAGTGGCGTTAAGCGACACATCTTGAAAAATCTATTTATTGTGACTAAAATAGATAGGAACGATGTGGGATAGGGAGTGGTTGAAGTTGACCAGAAGGGGATTGCCTTGGAGTTTTAGACTGTGCACACATGGAACAAGAGAGAACATGATTCTTCACATCAGTTTTTTGGTTTGGCATGCTGCGATTAATTCTATGGTGTGTTAAACTCCTGAATGCCTTGTCCCTTGTGATGTGTGGACCCAACGGCTGAGCTTAGTCCGGACTGTCTTGGGGACATAGACTTTGTTCACTGGGGTGTTCTCAGGTCCATGGCTTGCATCCTACATTTTTCTAGTGATATCCCACTGGATGGGAGCCACAAGCAGTTTAGGGGGCATGATGGATTCAGGTTCTTTGGTTTTGGGTTCTGGTTCAACAGTCCTAGAAAGTGCATCAACCTTAGGCCTGTTTCACACATACTACCTCTGCATGGCATGAGCGATTCAGCAGCGTGACCGCTACAGCTTGCACGCGTTTCCCATTTTTTAAATATAATAATATCTTTTTTTGTTTCATTTTCATTGGTTTTCATGATTTAGTTCACTGGATTTTGCTGCGTGAAAAAAGAGACTTGACTCCTACTCTCTAGATGCAGTGCCGCGTCTGGGACACACTGTCACACTTCTCGCGCAGGCTGTGTGAATACTCTAACCTGTTAACATGAGCGCCGAAATGAAAAGCAAGACGTTCCACGCCGCTCATGCCACGCAGAGGTAGTATGTGTGAAACAGGCGTCAGTGTATAGGTAATAGTAAATCTGAAATGGATAAAAAAACAGGGCCTATTGAGCTTGTTTTGGATTCAGTCTCTTAGCTTATCAGATATACTCAAGGTTTTTGTGGTCAATTAGTACCAGAAACAGGTGTATTGCTCCATCTAGCTAGTGGAACATTTTTGAGGGAGAACCATGTCGTTGAGATAAAATTTCCCCAACCACTATTTCCAAAGTGTCAACCACTAATATGAAGTGTAGTTGAGGGTCCGGATGTTTAAGAATAGGGGCTGTGGTAAACTTAGTTTTTAATGATGAGAAGGCTTTCTCTGCCTCTGGAATCCAGCTCAATTGCTTAGATGAACCTTTAATTAGGGAACTGAATCCCCTGATAAAATAGCCATAGAAATTTGCAAATCTTTGCATGTCTCTTACAGTTCGGGGTTGTGGCCAGGACAGGACTGCCTTGACCTTGTTATCCTCCACTTTCACTTCGTCGGGCCCCAATACATAGCCTAAAAAAGTCACAGAGGTCTGGTGAAAGGAACCTTTCTCTCCCTTAACATACAGTAGTATGGGATGTTCTCACATGCACAACATTCATGAAGATGAATAAAATTAGAATGTCATCAATGTAAACAATCACCCACCTGTTGAGCATGTCCCGTAGCACCTCATTGACAAAGGATTGGAAAACTGAGGGGGCATTGGTGAGTCCGTACGGCATGACCAAATATTCATAGTGGTACTAAAGGTTGTTTTCCATTCATCACCTTCCCGTATTCAAATTAAATTGTAGGCACTTCTCAGGTCCAGTTTTGTGTAAATTTTAACTTCTCAGAGTTGTTCAAGAGCTGCAGGTATTAGGGGCATAGGGAAATTTTACTGTGTCAGCATTTAGTTGCCAATAGTCAATGCAGGGCTGAAGTCTCTCCATATTTTTTTCCAACAAAGAAGAACCCGGCTGATGCAGGAGACGTAGATGAATAAATAATGCCTAATTTCAAGGCCTCATCTATGTACCCCACCATGGCTAGGTTTTCTGGAACTGACGATGGACACATTTTACCTCTAAGGGGAGTAGCCCCATTCATGAGCTTAATAGCGCAATCCCAGGGACGTTGAGGAGATAACAAGGATACTCTTTTTTTATTGAACACTTCACTGAGGTCCAGAGAGTCTTCAGGGATTTCAGGAATGGCTGACAAATATGGGCTTTCGACAGTAGTTGCCAGACAAGGAAGTGACATACAGGATGCAAAACAGCGGGTGTTCCAAGAGGTTAGTTCATTCTGGGACCAAGAGATTGTGCGATCATGCAAGTGTAAGCAAAGCTTAACTTGAGTTTGGGCAGAGTTACTGAAGTAGAATGAAAGTTGTTCTTTATGAAAAAGTCCTACTTGCAATCCGATTTGTTCCGTTTTGAAATCGACGGTCCCACTGCCAGTTGGGTTTCCATCCAGAGCTTGAACATGTAGGGCAGGAACACATCTAACTAGTGGTATCTTGAGGGAATGTGCTGTAACGACATGAGAGTTGATACCCCAAGTAAGGATAACATTTAAGGTAAAAGGAGCAGTAGAAAGCATGGTACTACTCACCAAAGTGGGACTTGCTACAGAAGGCACTGTAGGGAGTTTGGGAAATGAATGAGCTGGTCCAGTGTTAATGCGTCGTCCCTACACGTGAGTTCAGTGAGCAGTGTTTCATTCAGACCCTGTCTGTACGCAGTGAACAGCGCTTGCTCGTTCCAGCCACTGCTAGAGGCTAGCGTTCTGAACTCTAAGGCATAGTCAGCAGTGGTTCTCTTTCCTTGGCGTAATTGCAACAACTGTTACCCTTTTTCCAGTCCTTCAGCAGAATGGTCAAATACATTTCTAAATTTGACAATAAAAGCTTCCAAGAATTTAGTTTCCTCACCTCGTTGAGTCCAGACCACTGTAGCCCATTGCAATGCATTTCCGGTAAGAAGTGAGATTATGTACAACACTATTAGGCAAATCCAAAACAAATCCTGTTGGCTTATGGGTAAAATACAGGGAGCATTGAAGCAAAAACCCACTACGTTTTTCTAGAGATCCACTGTACCTGTCTGGTAGAGCTGTGCGACACTCTGGTGTGGGCGCAGGGCTAATGCAAACCATAGCGGTAGGTTGACTGACGGAATCAGGTACCTGTGGCCGCGGTTATGCTTTCTAGTTAGCTGCTTTTAGTAGGGGGAGTCGTTGTAAAATTTTCTCCACAGCGGCAGTGAGTCGGCTGAAGTGTGTATAATGAGAGTTCAAGCCCCTTGAGGTGTAATCTTCTTCAGAAATTCATACTCCGCTGGATCTAATGACATGGCGAAGTCTTCTGTAACTAATCTCCAGAGACAAAGTAAGATCAAATTGCAGAGTTTATTAAAAGGAATCAAAAATCAGTCAGACCGTCAGACTTCTGTGGTTGGCGGGATAATGAGGATAGAGTCTGTTACACTATTCCAACAACACCTCTGTGATTTATTTTGTATTGTCCTTCACAGATTTCGGTTGGTAGTTGGAGCTGTTCCCTCTATATGGTCATTAAAAAAAACATATATTTTCCAAAACCAGATGTAAATCTAAACCTAATACACCCCTGAAAGTCCTTGACTCAATCTCCATCCCTGAGTGTTTTCAATCAAAAGGGCCCCAGGGGCTCAAAATGCAGAGATTTCAGAACACTAAAATCCTTCCTATGAGGGGGCAATAATTCAGATATCTCAATAGGATCACCCCCATTGCTAGCACCTTACATTGTTGGCAAGATTGTTGTCTTGAATAACACCCTTCCCTCCATTCATAGCCTCTTGTGCTTTGAAAAGTCTCTGGTTTTCTTGTCGGAGGTGTTCTATTTGTGGTCAAAGTCATCCCAAGGTGTGAGCTCTTCCAATTGTTGGTAGGGGGACTTGGCCAGGGCCTCCTTTTTTGCTTACTGTTGTTTGTAACAAAAATACAAAGATACTTTTAACAAATATTACAACCTCCACATATAACAAGTTAACCACTTAAACTCCCAGAACCCATAACTTTAATCTCATAAATTTAGGATCATAACTTTAATCCCTTAAGATCCCAGGACCCATCGGCAGGCCCAGACTTACATTACGCACTCTAGTAACTACATACCCTTCCTGTTAGTTTTACAGCTACTGAATAATTTATGGTAGTTACTGAATAATATGGTTTAAGATAAATAATTGAATAATACGTTGGGAGTTTAAAGTGTTAATATTCTCCAACCACCAATAAAAAAGTAACTTGGATCAAATGGATCCTGTTGGCTACACCAAACTGTAGCAACGGGCCTATTGTTTTATACCTAAAGCATGGTGAGCTCTGAACTGGGCAATGGATATCAAAAGTAAACAGTATAAAAATAGTTTTTATTTGGGAATCAATCAAATACATCCTGGTAGGCAGCATTAACAGTTTGACATCAAGTAAATAAAATAAACAAGAAAAAAAAAAGAAAAAAAAGGATGATACAGCAATTTTTCCAGGTGCGGTTACAACAGGGTAAAAAAACAAAGGGAAAACAGTTGAGCTGAAGCCAAATACACATGTGACTTACAATTAACTGCACTAGCTTGTTAAATAGTATTCACACACTAAAGGACTGATACACTTCAGATATCAATAATAATAGTGATGGCACACTCCATGCAATAAAAGCTGAAACACATTGTCCCTTCCCTTAACCAAGGTGACACTGACCAAAAAACACATCTAGGTTGATCACTGTAAAACAAAATAAAGGGGGGAAAGAACAATAATTAAGTAAAATAGTAGGTAAAAAACAACCAACCAACATTTATTGAGCAACAGGCTCAGTACAGCTAAATTACACTGGCCAGCTAGTCAAAAAAAGAAAACATATCCCGTGCTTCCAACCATGCCAGCAAAGCACAGAAAAAGAACAAAGCCCCATCACTATTATTATTTAATGGACCATGAACCACTAAACAAAGGTCCATGAAATCTACAAATTATCTAAACATGCTGGACCAAATAGTTTTAAATATGTACATGACATAAGTTATACATACTGATTAATTGCAGGCAGGCACAGTGTTTTTCAGAGTAATCATAGCCATTCTCCTGAACATTAAAACATTACATAAGATAAGGGGGTACTGACTCAAATATAATAAGCATTTAAATTATCACATAAACTAAAACATGCCATGTATAGTGTAGATATATAAAAGAGTATGAAAAGCCATAATAATGGCTAATAATGTTTGTTTGATTAAACTGTCCTGTTCCTCAGGGTGTGAGCCCATCCCAGTACATTATCTACAGTGGGGAGACCCTGAGCCCATTGCAGCTGTGGTCTTTGCTTGCCTCGGTCTTCTGGCCACTATCTTTGTGACACTGATTTTCATCAGGTTCCATGATACGCCAGTGGTAAAATCCTCCAGCAGGGAGCTTTGCTTCATCATCCTGGCAGGCATCTGTCTGAGCTACCTTTGCACTTTCTGCCTCATCGTCAAGCCACACGTTGTGTACTGCTACCTACAGAGACTGGGCATTGGCCTCTCCCCTGCTATGAGCTACTCTGCTCTGGTCACCAAGACCAACCGCATCGCCCGCATCTTGGCCGGCAGCAAAAAGAAAATCTGCACCAAGAAGCCTCGCTTCATGAGTGCTTGCGCCCAGTTGATCATAGCTTTCATCCTCATCCTCCTCCAACTGGCCATCATAGTGGCACTCTTCATCATGGAGCCACCTCAGGTGATCTATGACTACCCATCCATCCGTGAGGTGCATTTTATCTGTAATACCTCCACACTGGGGGTTGTGGCACCTCTGGGCTACAATGGGCTGCTCATTCTCAGCTGTACCTTCTATGCCTTCAAGACTCGAAATGTCCCTGCCAACTTCAATGAGGCCAAGTACATTGCCTTCACCATGTACACTACCTGCATCATCTGGTTAGCCTTTGTGCCCATCTATTTTGGCTCCAACTACAAAATCATCACCATGTGCTTTTCAGTCAGTCTCAGTGCCACCACCGCTCTGTGCTGCATGTTTGTGCCGAAGGTCTATATCATGCTGGCCAAACCAGAGCGTAATGTGCGCAGTGCATTCACCACATCCACTGTGGTAAGAATGCATGTGGGTGACGGCAAGTCCGCCTCGTCCGCTAGCCGTACCAGCAGCTTGGCTAAACTGTGGAAACGACGCGGATCAGGAGCAGACAATGTCAGGTTTGTGATTATGCTTAAATGTATTGTTCAGGTATATACAATATCTGTTTTTCATGTGACCTCTGGGTACATACCATGCAGGCTGTATAGAATAATCCAATAACACAATTTTTGCTGTTTTGGCTTTGGATTCTGAATGAAGCAGCTTTAATTTGAAGGTATTTACATATATTAGGTGAACTATAATAGGAGTCACAGACCTGAAGTCCCCTCATTCTAGAGGACCATAAGTTATGGGGCAAATTTACAGAGTCTTGCTATACTTTGATGCTCTGCCAAGCCTGTAATGCAGCAAGTTCCTGTTCAGGTCAGATGACCGATTTACCCATTTTTTAACCTTAAATATTATCTCATCTGTCCATAAGACTTTGCAACAGGCTTTGTACTTTTAGCCAACTATAACCCATCCTTTCTTTTCTTGGTGCTTGCCAGTCTTTTGCGTCTTATAGTAAGCCATCTGCAGGTTTATGCAGGCATATTTTTTATGATATATATATATATATATATTTATAGTTTTGAACAGTTTTTCTTTATAATTGAAAGTATTGTTCAGTCATTCACTACTGGGGTCTTCTGCCATCTGCACAGTTGTTTGCTATTGCTAAGCTCAGCAATGTGTTCTTGCTTCTTAACAATGTACCAAATGATTGTGACGCACCTAATGTTTTGGCTATGTCTCTGATTACTCAGGTTATATTGACCTGCTTTACTGGCGTTTAATACTGTAATCAACTCAGGACCTTTTGTTTGCTTTCTAGTGCATTGATTAATGATGCAAGCAAAGCTGACCAAATAAACAACTGATCAACAAATTGCTTATGGTCCCCTAAAATGCTAGGACTATATATAAAACGGCTGTCATTTCCATATGGTTTAACTAATATAGATAAGTAGGCTTATTGATTTAAATCTGACATTCTTCACTTTAAGCTTGTAGTGCCTGTGCCATTTTGAATTCATTGAGTTGGATCGATTACATTTAAGTGCAAAATACACTCACCGAGCACTTTATGAGGAACATGTACACCTTCACATTCATGCAATTATCTAATCAGCCAATCGTGTGGCAGCAGCGCAATGCATAAAATCATGCAGATACGGA
>JAOUQW010000009.1:7025885-7040885 GCA_028565825.1 Olivaichthys viedmensis
TGACCCCAGCTTACCAACATGCTGGGATATGCGAAGAATTAATTTCACTGTACTGTACTTGTATATGTGACAATAAAATAGCATTTTATTCTATTCTAGTATACAGTATATACTGGTGTAGTATGCAATATACACTACACAGGTATACTATTCTGAACAGTCTGTGATTTCATTTAGAGACTCTTTTGGGAGCTCTGACACATTTGCAGATGAGGAGGATGTAACTTGAGAAATTAGGTCCTGAAAAATGAATTATCTTTCATTCATCTAGTGGCCAGCAGTACCTAAAAACAATAATTATCCTCACTACGCCCAACTGCGCTCATCATAACTTGATTATTAGTTTTACCTCCGACTCATTACAATTGCATACATAAGTACACTCTTGGCTTTTGTCACTTTTTGAGTTATTAAATGTGTATGCCAAAAGCTAGTGTTTTTATAGAAATTCTTATTAGAAATCATTCTAGCCTGTAATGATCATCGAGAAAACTTCAAAGAACATGTCATTTGGGACACGTACATAGATATTGCGTTACATAGAAGAGAGGAGGAGTTGCTAGAAGTAACATCATAACTTTTCACTATTGTAGTCTAATAGACTATGTAATAGCCTTCTAGCTAATAGGCTAATTAGCAGTTAACAAGATGACACTCTATATAAAACAGGCAGCTAAGCATGACAGAAAGCTCACAAGTCACTAATTTGACCTCTAGCTATATGTTGCAGATGACATAGCCAACGTTACTCTTTGTTACATTACATAATCAACTGGATGGGTCTGAAATCGCTCCCTCACTCACTCGTTCACTATTTACTATATAGACTGTTTTATATAGAGCACTATGTAGGGCAACAGTAACGGAGACACCGGACCGAATCCATACAACACTTTATTGTGAGTGCTCAGGAAACACATCATCACCATCAATCCAAATTAATTACAATCAAAAAATCATGTTAGAACAGATTCTATGCTTTTTGAGCAATTGGTATGTTTCTTAGAATGACTGATGTTCCACTAATACTAACTAGACATCTAACATTTGGGACAAACCCTGAGTCTGTAAAACATTGGTAAGCCATTTGTCTTTTGCACTCTGCTACTTTATGGCTTGCAGATCTTTTTGGACTGCTTACCAGTTTTGTTTCTTTTTACATTGCGATTTGGCTTGTTTTATGTATCTGACAGAGTGTTACAGATTTCAAGAGCATACCATTGAATGTCAAAATGATGACAGAATGATGCCTAGTGTGACTGTGAATGACAACTATATGCATGACTTTGACATTCCTGATCCTCAAGATGTAAATCATGGATTCCAATGGACAATGACAATTGGCTTGTTATCCAAGACAATTATAATGTCTTCTGTATCTGTCCTGTATCATTATGGCTTATGCACCAATGTCTCAGTGTGTAGCTGGGTTAATTGCAGGACTGATGTAGTGGTGGATGAAGGTAACAGATTCTGCTGTGTGGCAGACACATGACAGATAAGACTAGTGCATGTCCCCTCGTCATGATTTCGTATGTGTATGTATTTGTGTGTATGTCTGCCTGTGTGTCCAGTACAGGGTATAATAGGAACTTCCTGAACGTAAGAGGTAGGTCTGAGAGTAAACAGATGGAGGAAGAGAAAAAGAGAAAGATGTAGGTATGAAGGGTACGAAAGGAAATGGACAAGATTGTCAAGGCCATAGGAAAAAGACAGTTAGGGAAGAAGAGAATGCAATTGAGGTTAACAAATGGATGAAGAGGGACAGAATGGGATTAGATTCTTAGGGTAATTGTATCTGACACTTGGATAGCATGGAGTTTGTGATCCAACTGTGTCTAATCTGTTTTGATTCACTACATGCACTACATACAATGTGTGTGTGTGTGTGTGTGTGTGTGTGTGTGTGTGCATGCTCACATGAATGCTTTGCTTAGTCCATAAGGAAAATACATTATGGAAATAAGAAATAGCAGTCAGCAGAGTGTGCTGGAGTCCATATTGCAGCAGATGATATGCACAGAGCAAGCTAGTGGAAGGGTGTTAGGGTGTTAATTAGTGGACTGTTCTAGCCTGCTCCAACCCTGGAGGTATTAGGGGAGGAACTAGAACAAATAGTCTCCCAAACCATTCCAAGATGTTCCATGAGTAGACTGAAAAAAAGATTACATCTAGAACCTCTAAGGGTTCTTCAGTTTGTATATCTGGGGGAACCCTTAAAGGTTCTATCTAGAACCCTATAACAGAGTGTTTCTCTATCAGAAATAGTTCCAAGTAGAACCCCTTTAGGTAGTTAAGAACTCTTAATTATCCAAAGAAACCTTGGGGTAGTCTTAAAATGGAATCCATAATGAACCCTAGGAGTGTAAGACATCAACACTGCCATGGTAGTGCAAGTAATAAAACTACTAGAATGTGTTCAAAATTGCTCATAGCTATCAGTAGTTTGTCAAAACAGAATACAATGTGTGTGTGTCATGGAGTACACAATTGTGGACAGACTCGACAAGAAAACTCTTTACTGAGGAAACAAAAGACCCCACAAGGAGAGAATCAAACAGAACCATACTATATTTGAGCAGACTAAAATCCAAACAAAGCAAAACATAGAAAATGAGGAAGCCAGTAGGCAAACACTACACAAACACAATATCCTTAAACTGAGCATAGAGAGTGCAAAACCAGTCCTTTATAAAAGTTGTTGTAGATCGTCAAAAACTGTAGTTCATGAGGGTTTCCTTCCTGGTTCAGGTAATTGGTGTCAACCTTGAAAGGGAGTCTCCTCTGGCCCTGCCTGTGCCCTGTCGTCCCCTGGTAGACGAGTGAGATATGACACCGACACCAACCCACCTCCCCATTCCCCCAGAGAGTGCCCATGGTGGGGGTTGTTTGGAGGTTTTGCCGTTATTAAAAACCTTTGAGAGGTCACGAGCGGGCTCTGGGGATTTATCCAGGTTAATATCTAGTCAGAGTGGGGCTATTGCAGGACTAATCAGTGGGGAATATGACTGAGAGAAGACTGCAGAACAATGGGCTTGGCAAGAAGGTCACTGCTAAATTAAAGAGCTCTCAGTGCATTTTAATTGGTTATATGTTTCTAGAGCCATGGGATATCCTAAGATGAGATGGTCAGGGGTATCTGTATGGTCTGTATGGTTGCCATTACAGTTAGAGATTTTGGGGACATATTCAGTCTTACCAGACCCTACACTCTTAGAAAAAAATACTTTGGTTCTTTGGATTGTCCCTCTGGGGGAACCCTACAACATAGGGTTTCCCTATTAGAGTAAGTTCTAAGTAGAACCCCTTTAGGAAGCTAAGAACACATTACTATCCCAAGACGCCTTGAGAAACCTTTTTTGTAAAAGTACAGTGTCACGTGCACGCCACCGCACGCGGTGATGCGCATGACCGCGCGTGTCAAGCCAACGCGCTTCGTGTTTATGTTAATTCCCTGTCTCATCTGTTTAAGTGATCCCACCTGTGTGTTGTTTGTCTGTGTAATTAGTATCTGTATAAAGAGCCTTCGAGTCCCCGTCCAGTTTGTCTTGGATTGTTGCGTCATGTTGAATGTTATGCCGTTTGTAGTTCTGTGTCTGTCTGATGTTTGTAACCAGTGAATGTTTAGATGTTTATGTTGTTTGAACGGATCGCAAATGTATCTGCCTCCAGTCTCTACAGCGTGGCATACAGTGGTAGTTTATTGACAGCTTCTACACACATCATTTTAGTGTTCTCGTCTAAAGGAATATTAAGTTGGGCTGAAAAAAATATTCAGCAGATTTTCCTCACCAACTGAATCAACGAAAGCAATTAGGTGGGTGTGTCTTATTCGGTGTGAGCCATGCTAATAACTCACTCAGTTGGAGATGGTGGGGGGATTTTAGGCGAACCTCGTACTAGAGGCCTCTGTGACTTTTCTCTTAAATGCAGCTGTGGGCAATTATTTTAGAATGGTATTTTCCTCCACTGTACAAAGATAGTGGTTGGCGTATTCTTTCTACTCTCTCTTGGCATGATAGTTGAATTGGCCCAACTGCATAGGGGTGATGAAGGTAAGGTCAGAGGCTTGGCTTATTATCCTTCTCTATGCCGCTGTCGGCACCTGTGATCAAGTTGGATGTCCTTGGAAATAAGTACTTACAGTGAGACCCCCAATCCAGTGTAGTGAGACTGTTTTTAATCTCTTCTGACAGCCCGATTGATAAGGTTTTTAGTAGAGCCTCATCATTCCACCAGCCCTCTGCAGCGAGAATGCACAATTCAACAGCAAGGTCTGATAGAGTGTGACACTTTTGCCTCAAGGTTAGTAGCCTCCACACGGCTTCTCTGCTGCTTACTGGATGGTCGAATACTTGGTGAATGTCTAGATTGTTGCATCATGGGTTTTGTTGTCCCAAAGTGCCCTTGTCCATATGCAGAAGCAGCCAGTGAGAAGTGATATGAGTTGTAAAGGGTACTTATTCTTTGGGTGGTACCCCACCTTGGAGCAGTGTTGAATTGAGAGGTTTGTAGCCCAAAGCAGAGAGAGCAAGGGGCTAGAAATCCTCTACATTCTGTGAGGGATCCTTTATAGTGCTACAGAGTTGCGAAGACACTCTCAGGAAGTCAGGCAGCTGGTGAGATATGGAAGATCAGGTGGGCTGGAGTTCTTGAACTGGACTCAGAACTGGATCTGACGTTGATGCATAGTTCTTGTACTGCCTCCGCTAGCTAAGATACAGTGCGGGGGTTGCCGTGTTGACTTCATGTTGAATGGTAAAATGGCTCCTTGCTAAGACAGTTAGTGCTGAAGTGTGTATCTACTGAGAGAGCACGTTATCTGGAGAAACGCGTTGTGAGAAATGACAGGAAAGAAGTCCTGGGTGGGAGAAAAGAGAGAGAGAGAGAGAGAGAGAGAGGTGGAGATTTGTGCCTTGCAACTGATGACGCCTGTCTACTCTGCAGGGAATGTGCTCTGCTGAAAATGTGTCACATTATTTATTTTAAAAACTTTTTTGTGGGGGTGGAGGTGCTTATGTGTGAAATGTTGTTCATCTTAAGGGATGCTCACTCTGCAGCAAATACAGATACTTAATAGTTGTTTTGCGGTGTTATAAACATTACTATCATCATCATCATCGCCATCATCATTGTCATCCACGATAACTGTCATAGGTAATGGAGGATCCTTTGCAGGGGGGCGCTACCAGCAAAAATGCTACACTAAATGCTAATAATGGGCTTGAAATTAGATGCTTTTCTAATGGATTCTAATATGTAAATTTTTTCACATGTTCAATAATACACTACACTACAACTAACACGACTGCCTGTTAGTACACTCTTAGAAAGAAAGAAAAAAGAGTTCTTTAACAGTTCCTTTGAATAGTTGAGGGTTTTTTTGGATCCCTATAGGGGTTACACTTAGAACCCTCTCTAAAAGGAAACACTTTGTTGTAGGGGACTTTATATAGAACCTTTAACTGAAGAAGCCTAAGAACCTTTAGGGATACCCCTAAAAAGGGGTAGATTTAATCTTTTTTTCTTTTTCTAAGAATGTGGTGCAGCTTCTTTGAACTGTTTATACAGACATAACATATAAATGTTATTTTATGACCATCTGCATAATGCACATTAACTGTACATGTAATTGTTCAAAAACATTCATGTATGCTTTAATCGTGATTAAAATGGTAGGAAACATGACCAACCCAGTATTTTTAGAAAGCACCCCCTTTCTATGGGGAATGTTTTAAGTACTGTATCTTTGGAATTCATAGAATCATAGTCCAGCTGTTTTAGTTGTCACTGAAGTGCATTATTTTTGATTGCAATATGGACTCAAATTGTTAAAACCAAAAAAGAGGACAGCACAGACAGTAGTTTCAATGCCGAGTCACAAGAGGGCCTAGTCTCGTTGCAGATGATTGATTGCTTTTTACACCACTCTGGACAAATAGCAGTTTGGTATGGAATGAAAACAGGGTCAGAATGTTTTTGAGCTGGTAAAAACTATTTACGCCTGTAAATACATTACACTTGTAAAGTGGTATTCACAAAAAGGATTTTTAACTTGTAATGAAGTGAAATGTGCAGTTTTAAACTTAAACTGGTGTGTATATGTAATTATTTTTTTTTTATGTGTGGAAAAGTTTTGTAGATAAAATCTCTTTTGACAGCAATTTATGACCTTGTTTTGACTGATCAATAGCAATGTTGTGCTAAGATTGACTGGCATATCAGTGGATGATTTTATTTTAAATCATGAGGAATGATTTTGGTTGATAAAATTTGTTTGGTATAAGCAGACTGTCCCAAAATGTAGACACAAATGTGAAATGCAGCCTGCGCCTCACAGCCTACATTTAATAAATTAATGAGGATGTGCTGACTAGACTACCAGTTAACTGATATTTGGTAGCTTTTTTTGTAACAAGCTAGCTCGCTACTAACTACTAGGTAGCAGCAGAGCATTTTAAGCAAATCCAGAAATATCAAGTTAACTCTCTAGCTGGTAAATGATCTTTAAATTCTCAGCATGTAAACAAACTAGAGCAATTACAGGCATAACATCTGCTTTGTAGTTCCCATGCAAGACCTTGCTCATCAGATTGTGCTCAGGTGGTGGAAAAACAGAACTCCACTGGATACCTCAATTAGAGAATGCTACTTCAGTTTTAGCCCTGTGCTTTTTCAGAATTCCTTATAATGAAGGTAAAACCATGTCAGGTCTACATCTATTTGAGCATGTAGCGTAAATTGATTAAATAAAATATATAATGATATTCAACGCAATGTTGTTATCAAATACCATCAAAATACTATTTATTTTGCATTTATAGTTGTGTTCCAATTTGCGTTGTACACTATTAATTAAACATTTATCTGTTTGGGAACTCAATTGGGAACTTGGTCAAGATTTTATTTGCTTATTTTAAGTCCAGTGTGGTTTTGTTATGTGAAAATGACTACAAAATGGTTATGATGTCGTAAAGCAGGGTTGTCCAAACGTTTTTTTTAGGGGCCAGATGGATTAAAAAGCCTGTCTGTAAACAACAATAGGACAATCCAAGTGGATAGTTTAATATATGAGTTTTAAGCACTTTCTGCTGTATGCCTAAATAATGATGTGTATTTTACAGATTTCACTCACTAGTTATATTCTTTCATTACCAAAAATTATTCCTAGTAGATTAAACACACAGTGGAAAAAATATTCATTTGCCAGAGTGCCTTAAATCACGCACATCTGCTATCTATTTCTTACTTCTTTGGTGCCACAACTTCAAACCAAAAGCTTTATAGCATTAATGTAGACATGCAGAATTAACTTCAGAACTGTAGAATTAATTGTAGGGAAAAGAGGAGGAGATGGGGAGCTAATCCATTTTTAGATTGGGTTTTTCTTGATAGCGACATCAGATGTTCAAACAAGGGAACATCTTCTTTTTTTTTTAACTCTCTTAATAACAGTGTACTTTTGTCACAACCCCACCTGAAAAACATCATGTCCCAGAATCCCCTGCTCAAACTTGCATCACATGGCGAGCCCACCAACTCACTTCCGCGTTCGCAGTCACCCTGCTTCTGATCACACAGACCTGGTCTCTATCACATCATACCAATCACACGCACCTGTCTCTAATCACTCCCTGCCCATATCTGCCTCAGTCCCACTCACCTTCAGTGCTAAGTTTTGCTCCACATGCCGTGCGACATTTCATTAAGCGTAAGCCTGATTGACCTCCCGTTAACGACCCCGGACCGGACTGCTCGACTTCCGTACCAGCCTGAACCTCTGACATCCCATCTGCTCTTCGCCCGACCTTTCGTCTGTCCCCCGTTTCCAAACCTCCCAACCCTTTGATCTTGTCAGACTCGTGCCTCCTTGTCATTTATTGTGATGTAAAAATTTAATGTTGGCATAAGCCTACTTCCACTTTGGTTGTCGCAGAGATATGAACAAGCTTTTAGGATAGGAAGCAGGATGGAAGCATACTCTACATATCCAGCAGTACAAACATTATATACCTAATGCTTTTTCAGGAAATAATTATTTAAAGGTCAGTGTGTCTGCACAACGCACCACTCCCAGAGCATCAAAATAGTCCCAGGCGAGGTTATATGAGTTCTCCTGCCTTACCATAAGATAGAAATAATAATAGACCTGATTCTAAAAGCGATTTGGCTGTCTTGTTCTTTTGATGCCCTGTGGAAGCCTAAGGGAGGTTATTTTAGCAACATATCTTACAGAGCTTAAGAAGCATGTAATATAATATATAATAATAAATAAAGACATTGTAAAACATGCAGAAAATATTTACTCTGATGCGATTTTTTCTTTCTTTCAATATTTCAATATAATCCATGCTTAAAAATGAGTCATTATGTTCAATCAAGTTTGTTAGAGTAGTAAAAAACACCAGTTTAGTGTTGCAAGATTTGAGCTTGAGAACCATAATGTAGATTGTTTCCCACAAAAGTTTGTATGTAAACATGCGCTACATTAACTCTCCACTGAAATGTTCAGGGAATGCAGCCTATAGCATTACAGGGATGCTTTAACAACTTTAGCACAAGGTCAAAGGGATGATGGCGATGCCTAAACATTCGATGAGGGGAGGGCATGGACGTGGTTTGAGTTGTTTATATTTTGGGTTGTTAACAAACATGTTCACATACACACATGTATCTGCCTGTTAAAACAGAGAACCCCAACATGGCCTAGATCACACTGTAGAGCACAAACAAACACACACTCATTTAATAATTAATCATTTTAATAATTTTCACACATTTTCAGAAACTCTTTATTCTGCAGATGTACAGATGTGTATTTTGAGAAAATCGTTATTCCACAGATGTACACCGTCATTTTAAAATCAGCACATATATGACAGCATTCAATATATGCCACAAACATATGTTATATCATATACTCATGTTACGACCTATAGGCAATAATGAGTCAAAGTGTAATAGGTGGCGACATAAGAGACTGGAATTTTTTAGGTTGCTTGTCTTTAGAGGCCACCGGAGCATGTAGACTAGGCCTGTCAGAACGGATTTCACGGTTTTAAAGACTATTTGAATTTTCATAATATTCACATATTTGAAGAATCAAAAAATCCACATTCGAAGACCCCATGTTCTACTTTTTTGTTGTCCATATTTTTGGGCTGAATGTCTCTTGTCTCTTCATAAATGCTTGTCATTTATGGCATACTTTTTCACATTTTTTAAAATGATGTTTTAATTTCCAAATTAAATACAAAAACCAACAAATTATGTTAATCAATTACTCTGCTTTGTAATGTTTTCCAGTACTCGACTACAATATTACTCAAAATGTCACTGTTTACTATTAAAAACTACAATATCTATAGACATAGATCGACATTATGGGTTTCCTTCCCGAGACTGTCAGGCTCCTCAAAACCCTGCTGCCTCCAAAAACACCCCAACTGAACAAACAAGGTTTAAAACACACACCACCGCTATCATTCACAGTAGAACTTTAGTGCACATTAATATTCCTCTAGACAGTCCTAATTTACCACTCAGGACTGTTCTTCCAGGTGTTATGTTTATTTAACATACTTAATAGGCATTACATGCTGCCTCACTTACATATGCTGCTACTTATGATGGTTTATAATTACATGCGATTTGCACAATCGGTCTGCTCAGCTTTACACACTGATGTTGTCTGATCAACCCTCCTGCTCCGGCTGTTCTGTGCCGTACGGTGTAATTACCTGAACTCTTCTGGTTTTTTAATGTAAAGTACATTACACTTGTCTGACATGCTTGTAGTACTCTTTGTACTTTATGTAGTCATTTGTATGGAGTTCCTGTATTGTATTGTATTACGGCCCTGGAGATACAATGTTTCATCCCACTGTATACTAGTAAATGAATAAGATTACATTAAAAATAGTCATCCATAAATGTTGACTTCCATACATGGCATTGGCTCTATATTTAGAGCTATTTGCCAACCAGAAGGATTTTACACTCGTCCTCCTACTCTGAGATCCTTTCTGAATGCAGGTCCTAGGTACTTTTTTCTCATATCAGAGAACACAGAAAACAAACTACAACAAAAGGCATTTCAATCTCAGTTTAAATTAAATATCGCTGAAGGTAATGTTTCAGAAACATTACTGGTGTGTTAATATTTCAGGGACCCATTAAAGAGACTGTCTGAAAAGGGCATGAAGTGGACGACTTTGGGTGTTGAAATTGGCAAATGTTTGTACTAGAATTGATTTTATGTGTTTCATCTTCTTTTAGTCAATTCTGTGGGAAATAAATCTTACAAACTCGTCCACTTCATGCCCTTTTTAGACAGTACCTTAACGATTCAGCGTCAGTAATCTGTGCTTCTAAAACCATACCATCTAAAATATTACCTTCAGCGACATTTAACAAAGGTTGTTCTCTGTCTTCTCTGGGTTTGTAAGTTTGATCATTTTGGACCTTTTGAGAAAATCAATTGCCAAATATAAATCCACCCACAGCCTTTTAAATGTGCCAAGTATTATCTTCAACATCGTGGATGTAAACTTCAATCCAGTTACTGTATTCCTTTCGTTCTGTCCTTTGAGGTATTGTTGCTGTGTGTTTTGCCCATTTCTCAATTTTCTCTATAGTTATGTGTGAAACACGGGTAAAGTTTGTAGACCACATTTCCAAATCTGTTGACTGACTACTTGCCCTCTTTCCACCCTGAGCGTGACAGCACATGCAATACGGTCAATGTGTGAATATGGCGTGTAACAAAGTGTGATTAAAATAAGCACAATGTATATAATAAGTCCCTACAATAGACCTCAAATGTCACCGTAGGGGAGGGTGAAATAAGGTGAACAAAGGGTGTTACAGTATGACAAAGCCTGATTAAGACCTCGAAAAGGTGGTAGACACATTGCTGCAGTTATTAAACTGTCACCAAACCCAGTGTGCAGATATTCATGTCTTTCTATATATAATGGACAAGACATGTGATCTCCAAGACTGGGACTGAAAACCACTGCTTTAGAAATCCAACTAAGATGAACAATTTAAGTGTTCTTGCGTTTGCACCAAAATAAGGACAGGGAGATAAACTCGAAAAATAAATAGGTCAAAAAATGCAAATGAACAGTGCTTAGATGTCCATGTGCAGACAGCCTTGTCTTGCTTTCTTTAATGCGGGGAAAAAAAACCTCCCTTCATAAGTTTTAAGGAAGGTCTGTGTTACCATCTCATTAAAGAAGCTTTTAGCTGTATTTGGGGCCCCAGACAAAGGCTAAATATCAAGCCCAAAATAGACGTCCTTGCTGTGTAAGCTAATGTTAATCCTAGTAACTGTACAACAGACCTCTGTGATTATTTTTAAACGATTCTGCATTGCATTCTTGACTTGCAGCCAAACTTACAGTATTATTGGCCTAAAGTCTAAAATGTTTTTGGCTTGTTTTCAGGATCTTCTTTGGGCCACAAAGGTGAAATTTGAATGTAAATGCAGGAGAATTTGGCTGACATAATGATTTGGCTAAAATTGATTTGACAGGTTTGAATTTTGTAGTAAACCCAAGCTTGAGTGTGTTGACTGTGAGGGGAACAGCATGGAACATTCTTAGGAGGTATTTATTCATTTGGCAGACACTTTTATCCAAAGCTATTTACAAGTGAGGCAGAATACAATGCAAGCACCGATCTGATAAACTATCTGCGAGCTAGTAGACACTTCAGCAGAGTTACAGTATTACAGTCGTGAGATGATCTCATATACTCCGACATGTTGTCTCATCTTCTTGATCATCTGTCATAACTCTACAGTTCCTGGTGGATCTTGATGGTAATAATGATGACAAACCAAGCTTGACAGTGATGTGTTAAAGATCTTGCCGGCATGACAAGAAGCTCTGTCTTCAATATGTTGAGTTGGAGATGGCAATCCTTCATCTAGACTGAGATGTCTGTGAGGCATGCTAAAGTTCTTGTTGTATTTGATGCTTGTACAATAAATCAGTATGCAATTTGTATTAAAATGCTTGCACCAGAGCTGCTCTGTGGCTGGAAATTCTGTTAGTACCAAGGACTTATCAAAGGCTAGCACAAAAGGTTAGCTTGTGAACAGTTTATGAACACAACTCGTCAAAGAGGAAATTGCAAAAAAACATGACTTCTGTTACTTAATGTTTTTTGAGTGATAAAAAAAGATATCACATGATCGCTAATGTCCTTTATTATTCATCAAACCTTTCGGTAGCTGGCAAGCTGGATGCTAGCTAGCAACAGTGTTGCCAAACCCTTCCCACTGAAAATCTCCAAAAAACCCCCACAAAAGTCTAATTTTTTTACAAAAAGGCACTAAATATTAAAAAACATACTGGTCGTATTCTTTTCTCGCCATTTTTACTGCATGGAGCATGACCTGAGAGCGCGAACTCATCGTTCAGCACTACTCAATGATTGATGGAATACAGAATTACATTGCTTGGCTGGGGAAAAGTTTGTGTAGGGGATCAACAAATACATGTATGGAAGGTCGTGGATGTTTAATCCATTGGACAAATGTGTTTTGTAAAAAAACAAACAAAAAAAAGCTAAAATAGCTCCTTGTCGCAAAACGTTTTTAAAAGTCGCAGTGACTACCAAAAAGTAGCTAAATTTGGCGACAAATTCCCCAAATTGACAACACTGGCTAGCAAGCAAAGCTGCCCTGATCTTGTAGTTACAGTCTGTTAAGCTCTCGCTAACACACAGTTGAAAAATATAACAGCAGGCTAACATGCGTGGTACAGTAATAGTTTAGAAACCAAAGAGACAGTAAAATTAATTTACCCTTCATGATTTAGTGCAGACTATCAGTGTGGTTTCTGAAGGATGCCCACCGTTAGCATTAGCTGTTGTCCACCAGAACGCTATAACGTTACCTTTATCAACTGAAGTAGAACTACTGACCTCATGCTCCTTTTACAAAATGAGTTTTTCTGCATTTTCAGAATACAAGATATTGTATATATATGTTATTTTGGTACAGTTTTTGGTACCGGTATTTTGTCGTTTATTTGGATACATTTACATTTGTGGGGTTTTGTTCTATGTATTAAATACATTTTGATGTTTTTTTGCCCACCTGATGGTTGTGTTGGAGTTTTGTGTAGTGGGAATTGTTGTTTGGAGAGGATCAGTTCAGGCAGAGTTGTTCATATTGTAAAAATAAAAAAAAGAGAGAGAGAGAAACGCAGGCTGGACAGGCGACTGGACTTCACTGCCATTTGAACTCGCACTCAAATCATATCAGCAAACGCTTTTCTCTGATTTTCTCCAGTCTCCCCCCTTTTCTACTGAGTTTGTTTTTTTCCTCTCACTCTCTCTTTCTCTCTGCCTTGATTGCTTATTCTCTCTTTCTCTCCCCTCCCATCTCTCGCGCTCTTTCTCTCTCTCTCTCTCCCGCACCTCAGTCCTGCTCCCAGTCGGCTGAGTTTTGCTCCGCTGGCCAGAGAAGCTCATTTATTCTTCAGCTTCATCCGTCAGGGATTTAAATACTCTCTCTTTGCATTCTGCACTCTCTCCTTCTCTCCCTCTTTCCTGCCTCTTTGCCTTGCATCGCTTTCCAGTCCAAACCAGGTTCTGCTATGCTTCTTGCGACATGACCCACCCTTCTTTGAAGATTCACCTGCAGAATGGCATAATCTTTAACCAATACATGTACCAGGTAGGAGCAAGATATGAAACAAATGCAAAAAAATGCACACAAAAAAAAGAAAAAAGAAAAAAAACTCTGCCTGCCTTTGCTTTGGTTTTTGTTTGTTGTTGTCGTTCACATGGTGTCAGCTGATTGTTACGTCCAATAGGGTTGCACATAACTTTGGAGTGGGATAATCCCATACGGAACAGTTCCAAAGAAAACACACACACACGTGTGTATACATTTATATGATTCTCAGTAGATGGTCTGTTTTAATTTCATGATGTTATTTTTTGTTATTTGTTGATGCAGAATATGCATGTGTTTTATCTCGCATGCAGGGCTTCTAGCTTTCTCTAGAGAGTCTGGTCTTTTTGGTCCTTAAACGTGGACAAGAACCGGCTACTTTCACAGGAAGAGGCCGTTTGACTGACATTACAAATGACCAACGACATCTTTTTCCAGTAGCCCCTCAGCAAATATCTTGTTTACTCGCCACAAAAACTCTTTAATAACTTTTAAGACATGATGCCGTGAACATTTTTCAATCCGGTGACTATATTGTGCTTCAGAAAGCTCATTGTGTTACGGTGCTCAAAAGTAATTTTTTTCTTGTTGGAAACCAGTGTACTGAAGTGTGTATTCACAGAAGTGCGAATAGTGCAAATGGCTTGCTAAGCTAAGGTGCCGTGGGCGGAGCGTCTGAGCCTGAGACTACATCTGAGGCTGACACTATATTCAGTGTAACTCAAACCGAGGATACAATTGAAGAGTTTATCAATCGAAAAAAAAAACACACACAATGCAAAATCGCTAGCCAACAAACAAAATCCGGGACAAACACAAACACAGTGAAAAGAGGCAAATGAATTCAAAACTGAATCCAGATGGGTAATCCAAAAACCATGAGAACCAGAGAAAGCCAAAGTCACACTTAAATGAAGACACTGACGACTAGACTTGGCAGTGTGTTCAGGAAGTCCTTAAATAGTCTATATACGTAGATGAGGTGGAATGCAGAGGAGGTGAGCTGAGGGGGATGAGAAAGTGTCTGGTAGGGGTGCGTGACGTACAGAAATCTTTGTTAAGTGTTAAGTCATCAAAGTCTGTGACCATTCTGACAAATCGCAAGCAAACTTTCTGACAAATGTAAGATATTTCTCATTAGGATAAGATTATACTCTTGCCCATGTGCTTTGTCATACTGCAAGTACTATTGCAATTGCAATAGGGAACAATATAACCGCAATATGCTATTTTCTCCATATAATGCAGCCCTAAACAGTAGTTAAAAGTAACAAGCTCTGGAGGAGTTTTCAGCGACGTTTTCTCAG
>JAOUQW010000009.1:7045885-7062469 GCA_028565825.1 Olivaichthys viedmensis
CCTTCTCTGCCATTGTTTCCATATATCAATAACTCTGCTGTAATTCTATGCTCTAGACACCTAATCCATTAAGCAAGCACTTCACTTCCTGTTTTTTTTAAAATAGCCTAACCTTGTATAGGCTGTCCGTGCACACAGAAAAATCATTGATAGGCAAGGAGGATTACCTCCTTTCAGAGAAATATCCCGATTGGTTAATACAGCCAGACCAGCTGATTACAGAACCCAGGACAGTCACAGAGGCATTTATGTTTGACTGTACTGATAATTCACTACATTTAACTTTTAACATTTATTTTCAGATGGTGTGCAATGGTTTGGAAGTCAAGGGTCAAGCCAGTATTTAATCTAGCACTTTGATGTGTTAGTTGTAGAGCTCTAAGATTTATGGTGTAGTTAATAATAGAATAACCCTGTTTTGTGTAGTGGAACAAGTCAACTCTCAGTACAAATCGCCAGAAATCCTATGGCCCTCTGATACCTTAAAGAGAGAGAACATTACTCACTTAAAAGGGAGAACTCTGCTGTTTTATTCTGGCACCTGACTAGTCACCCACCAACACAAAAATACGATTTGGATTAAATACAGCGAGGCAACCTCAAGTGAGCTCAGGGATGGGATGTCAGGTGGCCAGAACCAGATCATGAGACCTTAAATTAAAGGTCATGAATATTCAAATCCAAATTACATCTGACAGTCACATCGAGTGAAGGAAACAAGAAGGTCCAGAGCTATTTAAAGTTTCTCTGCTTCTCTGATTTCTCAGAATGGAGACTTCTATAAAGATTTTATTTTTAGTTTGGCATCCACTTTCATTAATCTGTAATGAAGCATAAAATCTAAACTGCTTTAAATGAACCCTCCTCTAGTACAAATTGATGCTTTTTAATAATTCACAATAACTCCCTGACCTAGATCTGGAAGAGTTGAGATTAAAGAAAGTCTTCGTATCGGTTTATGATCAAACGTAGTGAAAACAATCATACTACTATACTAGCGGTATGATTGTTCAGTGCACTATTGTGTTTTATTAGTTAGAACATTAATGCATGTTTTTTTTCTTTAAAATTAAGTACAAATCTCTTAAATGGCTCACTTCTCCATCAAGTACAATTCCACTAGATACTATACAGGAAGTTAAGAGGTCTGTAGTCCCATAATGCAATGCAACTGATATGTTGCTTCTTGTGACGTCTCCTAAATATCTAGTGAAATATCTATGCAAATAATGCAATACAGTTCTAATGTATGAAGCCATGAAACTTATATAAGAGTGTATATATTTACTATGTTGATTTTTGTCAAGCGATACATATCAGACGCTCAGTAGTGCACCCAAAACGTCCTCAGTACTATTAGTAGAGAGTTGACATTGAGGATTAGTAATGGTAAGTAATGGCATTATGAGTTTTCTCACTCCCTCTCCCTCTCGCAATGTTGTAGGAAAATATAAACATCAACGAAGCTGCAAATTTCCTGGTCAAGCACATCATTGCCTGCGAGAATGATATCCTCAAATCGGTGGTTCCTGACACCATCTCCCCCCAGCTGACCACGACCAAGGAGATGAGCTGCTCTGGGTGTTTCAAACCCTAACATCTGGCCAACAGGTGGATTCGGACTCAGTAGCCGAGAAGGACTGCAGGATAGAGGGGCTCTGTCAGAAGTCCTTTTCTCCCACTCTGTGTGTGTATTTGTGTGCGTGTTTGCCTGTGTGACTGGGACACAAAGTCCAGTAATATATAAATGGGTACTTTTGTAAGATTGCAGTTATTTATGTGCAAATACAAGTCTGGAGTCAGCATGTGCAGTTGTTCAGCTTGTGAGGTTTAAATACACTAAATGAGAGGAGAACTTTGATTCCAGATATACAAGTTAAGAATCAAAGAGCTGAAAATATGGAAATATGTACCCATTTTTTTAATGCATCCTATTAAACATCAGTCCAGCGGTTGGTCAGGACTACTGATCTTAAAAGTGTTGAAGCTGTTGAAACTGCTGAAAACTGTTTAAATCTATTGATTTGAGAATGTGTAGATTTCTTAAATACAAACGTTTTTAGATAAGGGTTAATCGGTATGGTGTATGAAATGCAAATAACTGCCACAAGAATAGGAGAAAATCCACCTTCTCTCCCTCTCTCTCTCTCTCTCTCTCCCATATATTTTTTGCATTTTCCCATCTCTGTTTCTCTTTCTCACTCTTTATCCATGCTCCTCAGTGATTCACTTTCTGACTCACTGCCATTATATAAATCTCCCATGAATCCTCTCTTCAGCACATGCTTTTGTTCATGCCTTTTAAACCGGATATTGATCTAAGTTCCTTTCTGTTTCACAGTCTGCTGAGTGCAAACATTTTGCACTTTCACTTGGTACTCGTCTATTGTTGTCTATGTGGGAGGTATTTCTAGGTATTACATAATTAGGAAACACGTTGTCCCAAGTATTATGGAGAACTTTTTTTTTTTTTTTAAACAGACACAATAGTAATTGTAATGTGTTTCTTTTGAAAAAAGAAATGTAAAAATGTTTTTTATGTGGATTAATAATAATGTTTATTAACACTGCATATATGAATCTCAGTTTGAACCCAAGATGGAAGAAAACTGTTTTGAACAAAAATGTCTCTGCCTTGTCTTATTACATATGCTACTGTTTTATATTTAGAAAGCCTAGTTATGCTTTATTATAACTAAAACTATAATTAGAGGAATTTTTGGAAATCTAACATTCCGTGTTATTTAGTTTGCTTTACGTTTCTTCACATTTCCTTTAGAGCTGTTTAGATGCAGTAAGCAGTATCCACTATGGTCGCTCATATGGACACGATTTCATTGCCATTGTTACAAATATAAAGCGTATGGCTTTAATTTAGAATGGCTAGTAACCCACAACTGCTTTCGATTACTGTTTTTTACACTGTATTAGAAAACTTATATTTTAACATGGCCATATATGCATGGAATATGCATGTGTGTTTATATGAATTTAAGCATGGAAACAGTAGTATATGCTAAACTTAAACTGAATTTGTCTTTGTGCATAAGCAGAAACATTCTTGAGGTAATGAAAGCGAGAGTTCCTGTCTATGGGAAGAGTACATGACAGAATGTTGGTGGAATTGCAGTGAATTTTAGCATATTACTCATATTCAACCCAAGTCCTCTGGTATCACCATGACAACTGCTGAGCACAGAAATATAAAAGCTCGTTTCTATGAAGGTTGCAGCTCCTGCAACCTCCGCATGATCGATATTCTATAAACCTGTATATGTTCCTGGTCTATAGATTCAGTAGTACCCTGGAATTAAAAAGACTGTTTTTACCGGACTGTGAGCTTTAAACTAACTAAATTGAACTATGCTGAAGCCGCTTTCTCTACAGAATACAGTACCAACTTAATTGCTTGGAATTATGCAGCATATTTGCTGAATTTGTATGTCATCATAAGCAGACCCTCTCTTGAGGGAATAAAATCAAAAGTTCCAGTCTTTGGGAAGACCACACGCACGCACGCACGCACGCACGCACACACACGACTATACTCGTGAGGACTTCCATTGACATAATGATAACTGTAGGTAATTAATGCTATGCCTACACCTAACCCTAACCCTAACCTCAGTAACCAAAAGCAAATATTTTGGCTCTTTTAGTTTTTTAAATAAAAGCTGCAGTTTTTGTAAAATAAAAAGGAAAAAAAAAGCAGTTTTTCTAGTGAGGACCAGCCAAATGTCCTCACTAGAGCAAAAAAAGTCAGACGTTCCTATCCTTGTGAGGACATTCGGTCCTCACCAAGATATAAAAACAGGAACACACACACACACACACATCTTGCTTGGATTGTATTCCACCTCACTTTGGATGAAAGCATCGACCCAGTAAATAAATGCAAATGTTACAGATCATTGATACTTGTGCTACCTTTCCAGTGGCTCAGCCATGTCCTACTGTGTGATTATAGCTGAGGTAAGTGATGCCCTGATCTGAGGCCCTTAGTGTCTTATTACTGCCCATGTGACCAATGCTCCACAGATTGCTGGTAAACAGTCACGCTGGTAGTCATATGAATCTCATTAGAGTTCATAGAGGCATGTAACATGGGCAAAGCTGCAAGGATAGACACACAGGCATGTAGATTTACACAAAACTGCAAGAAAGCAAGTAGTTATAATCCATTTGAAATTGAGATGCATTACATTATTTGGAGAAAACACAATGGTGCATAATCCAAATGTTTTAAGTGTTTTTTCAATATTAGTGAGCATTTCTTTCCTATTTTTTGGACCCTTAGTGATGCAATTACTGCAGGGGCAATGGCAGTCAGAGTAGGTGCCCTGCTAGAACAAGGTCTTCCTAATTTAGAACAGGGGATGAAGTCAGCAGAATCCAACTCATCAAATATATTACATCAGATTACATCATGACAACATTCATAGAATCTTTTAAACCACCATAAGTGAAAGGACAAAGAAATACTTATGACTAATTCCCAGCACCTAACACCAGCAGATTCACCACACAAGATAACATTTTAAATCTAGTGAATGGGAAGACTGTTAGGATATTACACACTTGTGTGGGATGTAGAGCACATTCTGGGAAATGTAGTGAACAAATGTACAATACAAAAGCTTAGACACGACCAGTTCTATCATGCTTGAAAGCAGTTGTTTGGTGGAATGGTTAGTTGCGTAGATTATAAATGTTGTAACCTTTAGTAGCACAACAACTGGCTGTATTTAGGCATGTTTTGTTTGAATCGCATTTATTAATAAAGAGCATTTAGAAGAAAGAGAATTGCATGGGATAAAAAGACTCTATATACACTTCCTGTAAGCTCCTCTAACACTTCAGATTAGTTATTCTAGAGAGTATCACCCACACAAAAGCAGCCACACTGCCTGCCACAGAGATACATCTCCCCCCACACACACATACATGCACACTCAAAAGGCATGCAGACATAATTGAACACATCCACCTACACTCACACTCTACACAGATATAGGGGCATGGAATTACTATCTAGCTTTGTCTTCTATCGCTCTGACTTTCCCTCACACACACACACACACACACACACACTTCCTCATCCTCTTCAATTAGGACTCCAGTCCTCATGTAACAGTCTGCATGATGTGCTTCTGCTATTTGAGAACCTGTAAATAGAGTAGACCACATAATGGTAGATGAGATTAAACTAGATCTGTCATGTAGTAAAACAGGCTCTAAAACTAGTAAATACATAGTAGGGTACCACATGGCTAAGAGCAAGATGTAGCTAGGAATTCTTGGCCCCCTGAATGAATATTACTCTGGACACGGACACGGACACACACACACACACACACACACACACAATCTTTGTTAAAGGAAACAAAATATGTTCATAGTACTGTAGCAATTAATCCTCCAGTGTAACCTATTACCAGTCACATGATAAGTACTATATGACGCTGCCACCAAAAAATCTGCAAATCTAGCAGATAGAGAGTTACCAGGCAAGGGCAGCAATACCAGAACTTCATCCCCAGGATGAAATTCCTGGAACTCTGCTTTCGCGTCAAAGCTTTTTCATTGCAAGCTGCATTTTCTGCAAAAACTGTCTGGCCAATTCACAAGTCTTATGTAGTCTTTCACGAAACATGCTAACATACTCCAATACATTAACTTTTTCCTCCTCAGCGGCTAAGAATTTCTCTTACCCGTACCTGTAAAGGACCCCGAACCGTATGCCCAAACACTAACTCAGCAGAGCTAACACCCAAGGATTCCTGTACTGCACCTCGAATGGCAAATAAAGCTAAAGGAACACCCTCATTCCATTGACTGTCATGTTCAGCACAATACCTTCGCAGCATTTTTTTTAAAGGTTTGCTGGAATCGCTCAACCGCACCTTGCGATTCAGGGTGATATGGACTAGAAGTACAATGCTTTATTTTTGAGGTTTCTAGCACTTGAGAGAATAGCTTGGAGGTAAAGTTCGCACAGAGATCAGTCTGAAGCACTTTAGGCAATCCAAAGGTAGAAAAAAATTTGGTGAGTGCTCGGACTACTACTGGTGCAGTTATTTTATGCAGCGGTATTGCCTCAGAGAAACGAGTAGCCATGCACATGATAGTCAGCAAATACTGATTTCCCATTTTTGTCTTGGGAAGAGGTCCAACACAGTCTACTAACACCTGTGAAAACAGCTCCCCCATCACAGGCACAGGGTGCAGTGGAGCTGGCGAGATAACTTGATTTGGTTTTCCCACCTGTTGGCATACAGCACAAGACCTACAAAAGTCTGCCACGTCTTTCTTTAGCAAGTCCAAAAGAAACACTTTAGAATGTGGTCATATGTCTTAGTGATTCCCAAATGCCTCGACCATTGATGTTCATGAGCCAAATGCAAAACTTGTTTGAGATATGTGGCGCGACAAGTTGCTGCACACCATCCAACCCATTACCAAAATGCGGTGACCACTTTCGCATCAACACCCCATCTGCAAGATAAAAACTCACATTCTTAGTGACTGGCAATTTATTATCAACCATAGTAAAATATTTGTCCAAGCTGGCATCATGTTTTTGCACAGTAACAAGCTGCTGGTGCATCACCAGCAGTTCCACAGCGTCAGTTACACATTCTGTTAAAGGAACAGAAACAAGTGGATTAACCTCAGGCTCTTTCATGAAAAAAGGAATCAGACAGATCCAGTACATCCCTTCATTCTTTTCACTTGGGACCTTGTAAACAAACATGCCGGGTAGACTTCAGCAAAACCAGCGTCATCATCAATCCTTTCCTCCAATATTTCTGGAATTTCTAAAAGCAGGTGAACTATTACATGTTGATAATATAATTGGTCCATTTAAAATGTTCAAGGCCCCAATAAATAGAATTTGATTGGCAAAAAAGTCCAAAAGAAGATATGATAATAAAAACAACAAGTACAAAATGAACAATAATAATTACCTAAAACATTATGGCTGCAAATGAAAACTTCAGATCATTAAAATATGCTTTAAATTTCATTATGCCCATATAAGAAATTAGTTGATGATAGAGTAGCCTATCCCAGCAGGGGGAGCTTAGACACGAGGAAGAGGACGAGAAAGCACAATTAAAGAAATATGATCACAGGCTTGACTCTTTAGGGTTATAAATGTTATAAATGATCTTGTTATGTTCACCTAATAGTAGGAGTTTGTCTTTAAATACGCTACTAAATACTTATAGTACAATACTGCTGCTGGGTTCAAACTCATTGGGCAAGACACATTACAGTTTACTCAAGACAGAGGCACTGTTTTAATTTTACTGCACAAAGGGAGCTGTTTCAGTACCAGAATGCAGTTTTAAAGCATGTGATTGGTATTAAGTTTCATGTATATTCAGAGCGTTTCATGCAGTCTCAGTCTATCTTTTTTTCCCCCCTGAAAAGTCAGCTGACAATGCACTGCTATTGGCTAGTAAAAAAAGAAAAAGGGGATTATATGCTTGCCTAAAGGAGTGAACTGGAGGGGTGACTGGCTTAGGGTGGCCCAGTGTGTCGGATTAGTGCAGTTCCATGGTGGATTTCACAGTCTAGTAAGAACACTCGGTGCTCACTGCTCATACTGGTGTGGACTGATGGCAGAGCACAAGCAACTTCACCAGCATGATCTGTGAAATGCAGTCTAGATGTGAATTTCATGCACTGTAGTAATTTAAACAAAACCTTCTCTACCCTTTTGACTGATTCCTCAAAAGACTCAGAACTTAGAACTATTTTGTCGAGAGAGAAGAAATCAGATTGAGAGAGTAAATAACACATATTTGGCCCAGTCATAAACTAAAATGACTTTTAGTGGAGAATTTCCATTGACTTGTATTTCAGTCCAGGAGCAGACGTAATGTTTAAAACAGAACAGTGTCATGCCTTTTCCTCATTAAAAAAATTACTTTAACATATTATACAATATGATATGACAGTTCCCAGTATCATTGTCATATGTCATACTTATCAAGCGACTGTAAAAAGCATCAGGCTAATAAGTTCTCTCCTATTGCATCCATAAGTGGGGCATTAGAAACAGACACGTGAGTGGATTCTCAGTGGACTCAACTGAATCAAGAGCAGCCAAAGCTGAATATAGGCTGTATCATAAAAGAGATATAGTGTGCCTTTGAATCCTAAGAGCCTGCAGGATTCCATCTGGGCTATAGAAACGGGCTGTGTTCCCTGCAGAGACTATTGTGTAAAAGGATTCTAGGTGAAAAAATGTGCTTGGTTTAACCAAATGATTCTATGGGGTACTATTTCACCACCAATTTTCACTGGTGCTGGCTTGAATCATCCATTGTAGAAGACTGTGATAGGAAACAGAAGGGATTCAAAGGGCTAAGAACATAGCGGTAACAGCTCACCATTCAGCAGCAGTTGCTACCTTAGCCAGCAATAGTGACCAGCCTTTTTTTTAAAATTGTCATCCAGAGCACTGTCAGCTAAGTTGGCATCTTAACTGCTCTAAAATGCCCCCGTGGGATTTGAGAATGGAGAAAAAAACACTGCTAATAGTCAAGACTGAAGCATTCAGAGGGAAACAGGCTAGTTAAACGGGACACAATGGCAGAGTCATGGCCCAGGATAATACCCTGTATTGCTCTGCATGGTGAATCATTGTCTCCATTAAGATATTTCCAGCCTCAGCGACTCCAGTGCACTCCTCTGTGACACAGACAATAGAATGACACACTGCCCATGAGTTATGGTTATATCTCCAGTTTATGTCCACTATTAAAAGAGTTAAATTCAGCGTAGGGGATGGAACGATTTGAAAAATTCAGGGTATGATAGTCGTACAACCCACATATGTTTGTGGCATATAAGTGTATACTAACACATTTTTAAAGAACATGACCTTAAATGAGCACATAAACTGCTACTATAAACTCCTTTATACAAACTCCTGTCTTATAAACTGCGAGAATGTTTTTTTAAAGGATCGCTTTTAGTCTGTAGAAATACTGTTTTCTCTATTTTTGGTAGATATTTTGTTCTATGAAAAGTAGCCTACCTTGTCAAAAATTAGATCTTGTGTGTGTTGTTTTTTTTTTCTCCCTGAAGTCATTATCTAAACCAGTAAGACATTACATAAATGGCATATCTATTTTAGATTACCTTATGCTAGTATGACAGGAAACCATGAAGTTGTTACACCCCTAGATGGGAGCTATTCCATCTGCTCCGAGATGCCCACTCTGAACATCCTCACTTGGATCATTCAGGAGAAGACAGAAAACTGATCTAGGATCAGCAAAGTAAAGTCAAATTTCATTAAAAACTGTCAGGAGCGCCAAAGCTAGAGTAATGGCTTTTACTCTGTAATTAGAAAGAAGAATTTTCACATGAGACAGAGGAAGTGAGAGAGCACAGAGTCCCGCCTCGTTCTGTGCCGTGGGCCTTGCCCTCCCAGACACTTTAATTAAACCTAGAGAGGAAAATGAATTTACCTCCAAGATTACGAGAGAAGGTGGACTGCAGCACAATCCAACATTCAGACAAGATAAATATTAAACAGAGCTGACAAAAAATCAGTTTTAACTTTGGTTAGAGAATTAAATTCCTTACAAAGGAGAGATAGGTGACTCCTAACCTCACAACGGTCACCTGGATGCAGTACATCTCCAGACTGACAGTGAAGCTCCATTGCAGTCCTTGTTAATCCTTCTAACAGATCATATACCGTCAACTCCGTAGAATTATTGGCACCCTTTAAAAGAATAGGAAAAATTATTACATAAAATAATCATTACACACAATAATTCAAATTTTCCACTTGAACAACAAAAATCATAACAAATAATAGAATTTCTCTCATTAGAATTATTTTTTTAAATAATAGTATTTTTTTTCAAAAACATATATGTAAAAATTGTTGGCACCCCTAAAGAATATTTAAAAAACAACATTTCAACAAGGTTAGTAGCGGCGGAGGCAGGACACAGGCGCAAGTCGATCAACATGTAACACACGTTTATTTTAACAAACATAAGCTACACAACATAACATCAAACAATCAACCACAAACTGGACAGGAAACACGAGGGCGTAAATACATACACTGATTACTCACAAACGACACACAGGTAGGCTGAATCACATTACGGGACAGGGGTAATTAAACAAAAACAAAAGCATGTGGTCGCGCAAGTGGCGACCGCCACGCTAGGTCACGCGCACAGCCGCGCATGTGACAAAATGAGACATGGTTGTTGACCTACACAAATCAGCTAATGGATAGAAAAAGTACATAAACAGTTAAAAATACCAAAGTCTGGAATAGTTTCTGTTTAAAAAAATATATTGTGTTAAATAAAACTATACCATATGTTTAAACTCTAAATATCAGTCATTGCATGTTATACATTTTATATATTCTTTTTTTGCTTATTTTCATTAAAGGTGTCAATAATTCTGGAGTTGATTGTACATACGCAGACATAGGGCCATTGTGCTGTCATTTAAGTGTTTTTCTGCTATAACGTTTATCACTTTTAATGCTGTAAAAATTACCCTCTGCAAGCCCTATTGCAAATAGAGTTCTGGACACATACTTTATACAGAACATTCATACAATGTGAGTGATTACATGGTTTACTATGTTTCCATACGTTCTTCATAGTCATAGGAATCTGTACATATCACATCCATTATGTATGAATGCAAAATATTGGTATCCGTTTCTTCATTAGTACAGTGAACGCAACGTGACTTGTAGGGCATTGAGAAGTTCATTACATTATCATATTATTCCATTATAATAAATGTGATTAAAATGAATGCAAAAGCCTGGAAGACTGCTGTTAATGCCTACCAGACTGCTGTTTAATTAGGTCCGTAGTCTTTTTCTCTCCCTCGTTTATAAGAGCACTGAAATGGGCCAATGTGGATTAGATTTTTGACAGTTATTATGGGGAACAAAAGCTCACTATAATTTGGTCACCGTGTAATGAATACACCAACGTGAAGACGCACTGATGCACATCCGCCGAAACGAGCACTCTTAACCATATTGCAATGTTGTGAATGTGAGAGTGTGGCCTCATTCTGCCACAAACACCTGACAGGCCAGCAGTGGAAGAAGGAGAGGGCACAGTGTGTGCAGGTGCACGGAGGACAATAACACCATCACACACACACACACACACACCTCATCTGTTACTACATGACAGTCTGACATTGTCCCTCGTTCGGTGCTGTTTTCAGTTGTTGGTAGACAGCAGACTCTGCATAAGAAAGCAAGTAAATAAAAGAATGTGACGCAGCGTCCAAAACCCGCATATAACCGTATTAATTATGCCTAATGAATTTCCACTGCCCAAAATCCCATACTATCACATATGATACCGTATTAAAGTAGTAATAAGTATCCTATGCCATCGTCTAAAACCTAATACAACCCTAATTTAGGCTAGGCTACTGGAATGATAGCTAAATACTGTCAAAATAGTATGCCCTACAACATTGTAAAGGCTACTACTGCACCTCATACTGTCGTAACTTACACTGGGTGGCCACTTTATTATATACACTTAGCCTACTTTTTATATCTACAATCACTGGCCATTTTATCAGGTTCACTTTCTAGGTATACAATTACTGACTGTACCCGATCTGTTACCATGCACAATTTTAAGTCCCCCTCTGCCCCGTGAAAAGGGACCACCATAGGACTACCGCTTACCAGATATTATTTGGGTGGCGGATCATTCTCAGAACAGCAGTAACACTGACATGGCATTGTAGTGGGTGTGGTGCTGGTGCGAGTATATCAAGTGCAAAAGCATTGCTGGGTAGTATTGAGTATTTAGTAGTAGTAGTAAAACATTACCTGGCGTATCATACATCACTTGAAATTTTAAATTAATTATATGAACTTGAGATACACAGACACAGACAGTCTTATCCTCAGAAGCTTATGAGGCGATTTGACAGGCTCCTGTTGCCACGGCGACAGCCGGGCGTGATTGGCCTACGCGCAGAAAAGTGTTTGCAGAAACTTTGAGTCGTTATTTTTATAAGCTCCGTGGGGAAATGTGGGCCTTATATGAGCAAATTTTCTCCTTGTGAGATTTTCTCAAGGTCAGTTAAAAAAATACCGGCACAGTTAGATGTGTCTCTCATAAGACAAGACGTGCTTTCTGCCTCAGTCTGCAGAGCACATTACCATATGTAAATTAAATCGGAAGTGAGGCTGAACCGATTCAGAAATTGGATGATAGCAAACTGCCTTTCATTTTACGCCTTTTTAGGAGCTGTTCTGCCCCTCAGAAATTATTTTTCATGATGTGAATCATTGATAAAAATGACCAGAGATAAAGTTACTTACTCTCTCTCTCTTAGATTAAATGAATCCCCCCCCTACCACCCATTTGATTAGACATTGCAGCCCATTTGAAAGGAAATAGCTGCAAAGTGCACCACCAATAAATTATTTGTATTATTGACACACAATACATATAAACACACAAATTGGGGCGCCATTCATTGGCCTCATTGGCTTCCTTTTCAAAAGAAGGGGGTGGGGGGCATCATGGGATTGTCTGGTGATGTGGGTTTGGGAGATTAGGGCGACCTTTCTACCCAATATCATCACAAACCCATTCATTCCTTACAATCATAAGAATGAGATATTCACCTCTCTGGACGCAATGCAGCACTACACAGGCATTCCTGGAGGTCTGAGGAATGTAGCCTATAGGAAGAAGAAATCTCAGACAGAAAGCGCTCTGTGAAAATGGACAATGCAAAAGGCTGGGTGATGATGCATGAGCCCTGACTTTTGAGATCTTTTCTTTCCTCAGGCAAGTCAGAGCTCAGGCTGCATCATGTGAATGGCACATGCCTGAATCCTGTGCTGCTTAGTGGTCTCGCTCCTACGACTTTGGGAAGCTAACAGCCCTTTAGTTTAGAATTCATCCAGCAGATTATTTCAGATGAACGCTCAAGAAAGATAGATCAAGACAGATTGAAACAAGACTAGTTAAGAAAAACAGTATAACAGAGGCTGCGCTTATTGTGCAGGTATGGACCCAAAGTATTTTTCAAGGTTATATAAAATGATCATTTGCACAACATTTACACCAAAGGAATAGTTGCTTCCAATATGATTTGAGCACAGTACCACATCGCCCTCCAGTGGATAACAGATGTCATGATTCCAACAGACTCTCCAAATAACAGTCCTAGTTTGAATTGACATTTTTGTCCCTCACAAGCATCATAACAGTTTGTTTATTTTAAATAATTGTAATGATGTCATACTATATCTGAAACAGTTAACTCTTCTTATATTTACGAAATAGGACATACACACCTCTATTATATAATAGTAGCTCTATTGCTGTTACATAGATACCAAGTAATTAAACAGTTTTAAAAAATGACAGGGGCAGTGTATTCAAAATACAATTATATGTGGATGTTTTATTATATCTAGGAGACATTTGTCTAGTATGTTCTGCTACATTTTAGTTGGTTGTACTGTTCAGAAGGACATTAAGTTAAAATTTTACATTTCAATATAAATCCTTTACTTTTATAGAAACATCAACGTGACATTTTTTTTAAAACATAAATTACAGAGTTTCATAGTATACAGAGTCAGGTATACAGTAATACTTTGATTATATCTATAACCACTTTACACTAGATGTTTATTGCTAAATTAAAGAACAATCGGTGCTACTGAGAACAGTTTCTATGATTTGTTTAATTATCACAATGTTTCATGACATGAACCTACTTTCTATCCAAAGGTGTGTGGACCCCATCAGTGCAGATCTTGGACAATTAGGGTTCAACTTAAATTAAGTCAGCAAGTTTACTAACATAAAAAGATTTGTTCCATTACAGAGGAAACTCTGATGTAAGCAAAACTTCATTTTACATAAACACATGTGTGTCTGATGAACATCAGTTTAAAGCAAAGTCCAGATTGTTCCATAGAATAGTTAGAGGCAAAACTCTCCATTGTGTTACACATTCTTTTGTTTGATTATTCAAAAACATGTTGAAATCTCTCAGCAATCTAATTTAAACTCTCATCTGAAATTAAGCCATTGTGTCAGATTTTCATCATTTCAACTACAACAAAAGTGATGGTCTTTTCACTTGATTCATTTGTAATGACTGAACGATGAGAAGCTTTACACCTACTGGCGTAAACTGTAAACAAGCCTTAATAATGGCAGCGTTTCAATCTGTATAAGCTCTGCCAAGAACTTGTTCCAATTGAATTCCAAGGATTATGAGTGGATATGTACACCTAATACTTACTGCCTTTGGGCAATGCCAGAATGTTCTGCTTCCAACCAACGCTATGCCATTCACATTATTTGTTGGAAGAAGTCAGATAAATGTTTTGGCTTTCTGGGTGGTCATTGCAGTGGCAGTCTGCCTGGCCCGTTAGCTCAGCTGCACGTCCACATCTGGAGCAAACAGCATGGGGTCCAGTTTGGGAGTGATGTCTTTAAAGGTTCTAGAAGCCTCAGTCCCAAACACATCCAGCACCTTTCTGTTCATCAGAGCGAACCTGAAGATAAAAAATAAATAAAAAATTGAATTAAGCCAACATTCTTTCAGTTTGTTTTACTTGCCAGAGAGTACCACCCACACGGTCTGCCTTAGCTTCTGCCAATAAGCAAAGCAATGCACTGTGGGACAAATGCACTCTGGACATACCCACCTGCCCTTGGTCAGCCGCAGGAGAAACTTCCAGTATGATGGCCTCAGATTCTGAACTTCCATCACCGCCTAGAGGGAAGGATTAAGCAATCAATACTAAAGACAAAACAACCACAGAAGGCAGAAAGCAAATTGAAATTGATCTGCATATTGCAATAGAGCACACGCACAAAAATGCCAAATATGCCAAATAATCTGAGAATATATTAACCTTTTACAGTGTACATTTAAGCACCAGTAAGGACACCGTGTCCAGTCCAGCAGTTTTGCTTTGACTAACCAACTCAGGAAAATGTTCCAGTGGTCCAGGAAAATTTTGACTGTGGTTTGCTATTCAAATCTGCAGTTGCGAGGACTCACCGCTTGGAAGCAGATGGCAGTTGAGATGGCATAGATTACTGTGTCAGCTTCAGAGAAGTAGGGGAAGTGTCCTGCCTCGATGCCTTTGAAGTACATGGTCTAGCAGGAGATGGTAAAAGTACAATGTCTTCAGAAATGAACAATGAACAAGATTATGAAGACTGAGAATGCTTAAAATTTGGCCGAGTAATCTTGAGCCAGGACATGACAAAATAGTTCAGAAATGTAGAATGCATCACAGCTTTAAGAAATGCCAGAAGACCTTTGACAGCTACACAATAATTTACTAATAATGTGACTCAAGTCACCTCAACAAGCTTGGAGAAGAGATACATTGAGATACTGGTGCTCTTATAGAAGAACATGGAGATTCCAGCAAGAAAACCTGAAACAACAGAATTGTGGATTAAAAAAACAAAAAAAACAACAACAACAAATGCCAGGAGGTGAGCAGAGCCAGTGAATGACCTGGTAAAACACACAGACAGGAGTGTACCTGCTATGAGGGCATGGAGCTCATCATCAAGGTTACGCACCCACCTGAGGAAACAACTGGTTCCCTTTAAAAAAAAGGAGGAAGAAAAACACAAAAGAAAAGACAAAAACAGATAGTAAGGCAAGTGAACAATTTCAAGCTTTGCAATGAACAACAAAATTCAAAGCTGCAGACAGTGAATGACATACACACTATAGGGCACATACATTGACTCGAGCAGACTCTACCTTGTAAATGCTGACAAAAGAACCCAGGAAGGCTCCAAGTTGGAAATTCTCCTTGTTGTAGAGCAGTGATAGAAGATGAGAGGGTTTAGTGAAAACGTGCCTAAATGCTGAAGGAACCTTCAAACAGCACTGGATGAGGTAACCCACGCTGAACATGCGGATGAAGCCCTTTAGACACATAAGAGTCACTTTAATCACTCTGTAGCATGTAATGTCACTTACGGTGTCATTTTATCATTAAATCCATCTGAAGGTCAGCTTTCGGTTACATTAATTGAGAACACTTTAAACCCGATAGTGTAGCCCCGGGTTTGTTAACATAAGCATTTATACCGTGTCCTCCAGAATTATTGGCACCCTTTGTGAAAATAACCAACAATGAACATATAAAAAGAATAACACATGAAATGAGTGATAGAGAGTTTAAACATATGGGGATGTTGTATAGTTTTATTTAAACACAATATTTTTTCAAAACCCAAAGGATTTTCTTAAGTAGTGCAATTTTTTCAGCAAAACACTGTTTTCAAAATTATCGGCACCCTTACTATTAATAATTGTAAAATCCTTCCCTGGAGAGAATAACAGCACTGAGTCTCTTCCTGTAATGTCTAAAAAGGTTGGAGACACTTGTAGAGGATCTTGGACCACTCTTTCATGCAGAACATTTTAAGCGCCTTTATACTCTTGGGTTTGTGCATGTGGACTCCACTCTTTCATTTAAACCACAGGTTCAAATCCAGAGACTGAGATGGCTTTCCCAAAACACTGATTTGA
>JAOUQW010000009.1:7095766-7108214 GCA_028565825.1 Olivaichthys viedmensis
CCTGTTGGAATAAGCATTTATAAATGTTTGTCAGTTGTCATGAAGGTCTTATGTAGGTGTCATGTAGCCTTCTGAACACTTCCCTCCAGTAAAGTGTTACCCAATATGTTTATAACTTGCAATACCACACATTTAGAGCTATTCATGAGCGTGCTGGTAGGATTCTGTTTATACACCTAATAAGGGAACAGCTGTCACTGGTTAAGGGTTTCCTTCCCAAGGTATTAACTTTTGCTCAAAACTTGTCACAGTAAAACTGCAGTTAATTTCCTGGAAATCCCAGGCTATTGTACCCATCCTTTATGCGTTGCTCAAACAGTTGGTCCAAAGGCCGAAGGGAGCTTCACTGACTGGCTGCCTGCCATGTAGTATCACAGGACACTTTTCTGTTTACATGAGCAGGAAGTGCTGGAACATTACACAGCACAGCCAGTTACACTACTACAATTGTGTACAATTAGCCAATGGCTAATAGATGTTACAGGTGAATGTTTTGTATCAGCTTGAGTTTGGGTTCAGATTTAACCCACCAGCTAAGAATGGTTAGGTAAGTAAACAGAACATCACCTCTTGTTAGCAGTTTGACAACCATTCTCCAAAGATGTCAAAGATATACAGTGCATTTGATATTAAAGTCTACATTTGCACAAATGATTAAAAACAAATTGTTTGCGTAATTATGCATTCAGGAATCTCTCATGATTAAAAAAATAAATAATAAAATAAAATAGATTTTGCCTCCTCAGGATGAGAGAATGGCCTTTGCTCTGTGTTTGTGTGTGTGTGTGTGTGTGTGTGTGTATGTGTGTATGTGCCCACCCCAGGAGAGAGCTGATAGCAGAAATGGCAGAGGATGAGAGGGTGACGTTGGAGATCGCTCGACTGGAGGAAGAGTTCCGCCTGCTGACAGAGGAGAACCAAACCCTCGTCACCATGTACACAGAGCGCACTCAACAGCTTGCCACTCTGCGCATAACCAATCAGAAGAGGCAGGGCTCCTCATGACCCTTGGCCTTTCGTGTAACGGTCAGAAAGAAAATGTTTTAATGTTTCTTGTGAAACATCTTAACATTGGGGTATGATAAGGGTGAGTTAGATAGATTTACACTGTAAAAACATTGTACATTTAGAGATCTAAATGGTCTTTTTTTTTAACACCAACAGCAGTTCAAAATGGTGAACATTTCTGTTATATAATGTGGGGATGAGATCAGTACAGTGGAAGAGTGAGGATGTCATATTAAGGAGAATTAACCTTTGAGGTAATTGTATCAGGCTTCAGACTAAAGAGAGGAAGTGGCTGTCTAGCACTTATTCATTGCAAACTATGTCCCATTTTCAGAGGTTATCATTCATGACACCTCAGATTGCATATAGCACCTTGTTTCGTTTTTTAATGACCTTGTCATGGATTTTAGATTTGGAATATTTATAAAGATGGCTAAGGGAATTCTAGGGAAATATTTAGGAAACTAAAAGTTCTATTCTGAACCCAGATTTACAATAACAAATATCCGTTAGTGTCCCTTTATAGTTAGCTGTGCCCAACAATGTGTTCTAAGAATGAAGAATGAATGAGTTATCACCAATCTGAGCAAGAAGCACTTGTTGTAAAAATGACCATCAGTGGTTATGGGTCCGTATTAGAGACCAGAGGATTTTCAATTGTGACTCCCATTAAGGGTTCACAGGGGTTGGGGCTTGTATGTATAAATGTGCGATTATATTTAACGACAGGAATTTTGCCATAAAATGCAAAGTAACAGTTTGCGTCTTTCCTTAATGGTACTATACTATAACCATATGGAAACTGCATTGAGCATGCAAGCAAAATAGTTCACTATAATAACCACAAATTAATTCAGTGAGCACATATGAAAATTGTCTAATTACATTATGGTTATGGCTAAATTAACCACAAATTAGTTCAATAAACACATTTAAAAATGGTCTAATACTGGTGCTGCAGCAGCGAGAAGCCAGGAAGTAGAACAAGATGATTGATGGTCTGTGATCGTTTCTGAGCTCTGTGCATGTATTCAGTGTCCCAGTGAAAGTCTTCTATGCTAAAGTGAGAATTCACACTTCCTACAGAGTCTTTCATTACTAAATGATAAGTAATGTAGGTGATAAAGAGGCTTCTATATTAAGCTATTTTTTTTTTAGAAATATGGCATCCCTGGTGGAGACATTGGTGGGTTCTAAAGTGTTTTTTAAAGGATCCCCCCCTTTTAAAAAAAAATCTGTTGCTCTTGACTGACCAACTTGTGTCTCTTCTCATTATTTGTCTAACTTTCAGTACTACGTCACTGGTAACTTGCTGTGTCATATCATCCTTTAGTGAATCAATATTATGGATATGTGTATGTCAATGCTTTTGTGCTATTTCACTTAATAAATACACCTTTAATAAATGAGAGAATAAGGCAAGGAAAATATTCTTCACTGTGTTAAGTTAATAATAGGGAACTTAAGTTTCAAAACGAGATCAGCACATTTTAGGATTGTGAAACCCTTCATAACACAATCCCACGTAGCTTCAGCAGATGACTTTGAAAAGAGGTTTTACGCTATAGCCATGGCTATAGAATAAATAAAATACAATTAAAAGAAAAGCTTGATATTTATAAAGTGTGACTTTACTAGTTTGACTAATTTGCCAGTTTAAAATTAAAGTCCAAAATCATAAACATAAAAGTTCTGCAAATAAATAATATGAAGAAGAAAAAAAAACAGCCTTAAACAAACTTTACACCTTGCCTGATTATTATTTGATGTGATATAAATATTCTTGAATAACTTGTATGCCAACCTTTTGTCTTTATAACTGCCCTCAATCTCTTTCGGACCCTTCGAGCAGTGATATTTTTATTATTATTTTTATTTTTATTTTTATTATTTCTATTGAGTTTGCTTTTATTTATTTTGGGATTGTTGCCTTGTTGCAGGACACACCCGCATTTAAATCGAAACTTTCCCCCCCCCAGACAGAATACATGTGTGATGCAAACTTTTGCACTCAGCTGTACCTCTGCAGCATGTAACCTGTTTCATGGCCCTTGCTCACTGGTTGATAATATACGGACATAGATCATGATCAATGTTCTTTAAAGCTTCAAGGACAGTCCCCCCATTCCCCATTCCCCATTCCATCTCCTGCTCTCCCATCATATGGTCACATTATGGCAAAATAGAAATGAATGCTGATTCATAAAATGTTTCACAGACAGTCAGAAGTGCTTTAAGTTCCAGTCAAGGTCGAAGCAAACCACCCAGAAATATTCGTTCTTGGATGCGACAGGACGATCCGTGGCCGAATCCCAATTGAATGGCTCTCTGTTTGGTGAATCTCACAGGGTGCAAGTCATTCTTTTGTACCATATGTAGGGCACCTATAGAGGGAGCAGGGAGCCATGGAGCCATCGTGTTTCAGTGGGCTGGACAATAACAGTTGTGGCTTCGGGTCACATGATGGAAACACAAGCGCCTCCTTGTTCTGGTACGCCTCGGAGTGCGGTTTTTGAAAGGTTACGCGTAATTGCGCAAACGTTTGAAGTTCTCCTCCAGTGACCGGATAGGTGAGTATTAACCGATGTCTTGAATTCAGATTTGCGTCGGCGATCGCTGACAGATGCGCGCTGAAAGAGCGGAAAACGTGTGCCATCAGCCCTACCTACTTCCCTAACATATGCTCTCCAACTCGAGCCAAGCAGATCGTCCACGGTTACTTCGAATCAAGTCCGTTACGCGTCATTAACGCGCGCTTTACCCAAACGCGGCAGGCGTTGCGCGCAACCCGCGGCACTGTGCGCGCTTATCGTTGCTTTAAAGGAGGAAACAAAAACACACAACCAAAACGATTTGACATTTCGGGCTGAAAGTCCTTTCTTCTCCTGCCATGTTCCTGTGACTTTCTCGTTTCACGCCTTAACCGTGGGCGGTCTTTCACTTCTCCAGGCGGTTTGGGTAAGTGCGCGTCCGCTGACGCGCGCGCTTGTAGTTTCCGCGGAATGAGGCTGGGTAAGCCAAATGTTAAGGCGGAGAAATGTGCTGCCTCATGCTTTATCAGCAGCGCCGTGAGTCAGCAGCACAGGCGCCTGACTCCACTTCTCTCTTTCCTTCTGAGAAGCAGGTCAGACGGGTAAGGACGCGCCCATTCCACCCATTCCACAGCCTTTATAATGAGCTTTTTATGATCAAAACCCAAACAAACCAGTCGTTAGTCGTTCACACATTTACGCTCTTTATGTTTCAGGGACGTTGGTCGTCTTGTGTAAGATCTTTCTCTTGCTTGTGGCTCTCAAAGTGCCCCTGGAGACCCTCAGGGATCCGTTACATGTAGCCGGGGGTCCGTGGTTTTATTTGATGACGTGATGACAGGGGAGATCACGATCAACCACTATTGGTATAGTTATCATTTAATTATTGAGTATATTTATAAGCATAACTTACTGGTCGCGTGAATTGAATGGGCTTGGAACTGTGCCAGTCACGCTAATACGTCAATTATAGGAAGTTGAAATAACTTTAATAACAAACGTGGATCTAACTGCAGTAACTGCCCATGGTTCTCTATAGGCTGTTTGTCACTGCTCAGTATGTGTCAAAGTCCATCTGTTGTAAATCCTGTCAATGAGATAATGAGCTGCCATAAATATCTGTCGACCTTGGTTGGGATTGAGGTGTCAATTCTTTCACGCTTTCCTCATGTGCCGAGTTTCCTCTTTCACTTTGACGTAGATGTAATTTAGCATGGCGATGCCGAGCTGCAAGACTTCGGAGTTCACGTTCCAGTCGTCGGTGCACAGTTCGCATGTGTTGCGGTGTCTGGATGAGCAGCGACAGAAGGACCTCCTGTGCGATGTGACGGTGGTGGTGGAGAACCGCAGTTTCCGGGCCCATCGCTCGGTTCTTGCCTCCTGCAGTGACTACTTTAGTGCCCGCATGACCAGCCACATAGGGCAGGGACTTATCATCAATTTGCCAGATAAAGTAAGTGCATACGGCATGACTACACAAATATGTCATGCATTGTATCTTGCATGTTTTGTTGGAATTATGTTGAACGTTCTTGATTTAAAAAAAAAAAAAAAGGATAAAAAAAAAAGCGATTCTGATGCTTAAGTGGTTTTGTTTTCCAAGGTAACCACTGAAGGATTTGAGCCCTTGCTGCAGTTTGCGTACACCTCAAAACTGCTCTTCACCAAAGAGAATGTGCTGGAGATCCGCAACTGTGCCGCTGTGCTGGGCTTTAAAAACCTGGACAAAGCCTGCTTTGACTTTCTCTTGCCGAAGTTCTTTGACAGCAGCAAAAGTTCATCGAAAGTTCAGTGGAATCAGTGCTGCAAGACCAAATGCTGGAAAGCCATGGCCGAGTTGAGCTCCAACGGCAATCGTGCTGATGATGCTGGAGATGTATCTTCAGGGGGTCAGCCCTCAAATGTTGCATGGGAGAAAAAGGAGCCAACCTGCTCCTCAAATCTCAGTGAAAATGCAGCGAGAAGCTGTAGCCCATGTCAAATAGAAACCGAGACAGAAGCAGAGTCAGACTACTCTTCTCTTTGTCCGAAATACCGCAAGTTTCAGCTCGCTTGTGGGAAAGGCCAGTCCTACACGGACACGGACGCTGAGAACACTAACAGTGCCTGCTCTCTAAACTGCCTCCCTTACTCCAGCGCCAAAAACTATGAGGCTGCAGATACTGTACGTAGCAAAACCTCAACAGGAATCAGTGAGGAGGATGCCAAGACATCGTTTTGCTGCCCATTAGCTAAGCAATCACCAACTGAAACACCTCTGAATCTTTGCTCAGGCCAGACATTGCAACAGATTTGCCCAATGACTGCACCCTGTAGCCTGGAGGGCTCTTTTCCTCCTCCTGCTGGGGAAGTGGTAGATAATTCTTCTGTGCAAATCACAGGTAAAGAGTGCACAATATCAAATTGTAGCACTGGAACTGTTTGTCTGAACCCAAGAAAAGAGCAAAGGAGCAGTGTGGAGATGGAGGTGGCCAACCAGCTTAGCGCCTGGCCCAACATTTGCAGCTCCCGGGCCTCAGGGCCTGCTTCAGCAGCCGACCAGGGCATGGCAACAAAAAGCTCTGAGCTGTACTGGGTGAAACAGCTGGAGTGCCCCTTTCTTAGGGACCTGGGTGCAGTTGACGCTCAGGTACGATGCAGCGAGACGACATCTCACTCAGCCGAGTGTTCCTACGTGTCCCCCATTCATTCAGAAGAGGACTCGGATAGCTTTGACACGGAGGGGGACAGCGAGTTCTGCACCAGTCAGCGAGCAAGTCAGGTGGGCTTCTTTCTGATCGGCTGACATGTCTATTCGTAGTAAGTCAAGTCACCTTGACTTAATAGTACTCGAATGTTCGAATTACCTGAATTGAAATCCTTTATAGACTTCCTGACTTAAGGAGCCTGAAAGAGTGTGGTGCTAAAATACAGAAACACTTTTAAACATTACAAATGGCACCTTTTAAATAAATATAAAAACTGAAGATTTCCATTTTTTACAATGCATTATTTATTGCTCAAAGTACAACTAATTAAATATACAAGTTATCCAATCTGATAAAAAAAACAAAAAAAACAACAACACCCAGATCATCTTGATTTTCCTGATTTGTCTAATACGCTTGACATATAAATCCAACTGTGAAATAACTCTGCTTGTTTGACAGCTTGTTGAGGGCCATAAAAATGTTGTGTAATGTGTAATGTATGATCGCTGACCCGTAACCAAAATTCCACTTGGTCACAGAATAAATGGCCACATTATAATTATAAACCAGTTTCAGTATTAACCATCTGTTGTTGTAAACAAACATTAGCAGTAGGTGATGGCCAGTCTAGATTGGCTATTGTTTCTCCATCTTCTGTCTTAAGTTTGTGAATGGTTTACGATTGTGTTGTCATAGTTTTTCAATGCAGTGAGACTAGGAAATACATTTATGAAGTGGATGATGTCCTGTTTATAATACAGGGAAAGACCCAATGTATCTGCAGATTAAACATCTTACTGCTGTAGCTCTTGCTACTTCTTTTAAAATATAATGTAAAAAACAGCAAGCTCTTTGCAACAACTTTTCACAAGCTTTAGGAAAAATAATGCACTGTTCAGTTTGGCACATAAACAAACCTATATTACTGTGAAAAAACGTAAAAAAGCAGTGCAGCTTGACTGATTTTTTCCAGTGTCTTCCCACAGCTGCAGCTCCCATTTTCTGTGGAGCGCATCACATCGCTGAGCCGCAACGACTTCCAGCAGATGCTGAAGACACAACGGCTGACGCGCGAACAGCTTGACTTTGTGCATGACGTGCGGCGCCGCAGCAAAAACCGCATTGCCGCTCGCCGCTGCCGAAAGAGGAAACTCGATTGCATCTACAACCTGGAGTGTGAAATTGAGAGACTGGTGAGTGGCCATGACGTGGTGCTCTCTGCTTTCCCTCTAAACACAGCCAATATTGTGTGCTTTCTATACACCTGTTTGTATGCAAATTTTTAATTTGTGCATAAGAGAAGAAAAAAGCCTGAACTTCGGGGAAAAAAAGCCTAACTATTACAAAAAAAGTTGCTTGACTGGGCTGAAGAGGTGGAGTATCAATAAAGGGAAAAAACAGTCAGTCTCTCAAAGGCCATGTCTCAAATGCATACTACTAAATTGTATGTCAAAGTCGTAGGCCACTTCTGGTACATACGCTCAGAAAAAAAACCTTTCGTGGTTCTTTGAATATTTAAGGGTTCTTAGCTTCAAAGGGTTCTACTTGAAAACCCTTACTGATAGGGAAACACTCTAGAGCCTCTAAGGATTCCCCCAGAGGGACAACTGAAGAATCATTCAGGGTTCTAGATTGAACCTATTTCTCTAAGAGTGTACTTTTTAGTCTGTTAATACGTCATCTTTGGACATAACCAGACTGGCGGCTGGTTGCCACGGCAACCACGAAAGCTTTGTTGTGGCTATTAAGCAGTACCTACCTAACTAATACTACTAGCCAAGAATGTCGTGTGTGGAAATGGACTTCTGTACAAGTTCCACGGAGTGCCACGTTAACGGAAAAGCCTCATTAAGCTAGCTAACACCGTTTGCTAAATAGTATGTACTTATGGTGGCATACTATTTTGACGTATAATTTGGTATGCTAGTATGTGGCTTTGGACTGTCCACTGGTATGCATTAGTTTGACATTCGTGCTTGTTAATGTTTTCCGCAGCGGAGCGAGAAAGAGAAGCTGACTACCGAGAAGCGGCAGCTGGACCAGATGAGGCTGAAGACACGGAATAATTACTCTGTTCTGTATGACAGGCTGTGTGCTGAGGCCAAACTACAGCCTGAGCAGCTACAGGTGTTTGCCAAGTACACCACTCTGGCAGAGTGCCCGTTCTCTGCCCAGCTGTCCACCAAAGCATGCTTCTACCACTGTCCTGAGCCCGAACTCCAGCCCCTGGCACAAGGCTTTAGCATTGACACTGGCAGCTATGAGCCTGGCACCTTCACCACATCTGCTAACATTCAGAGTCATTCAGCTCCTGCCCTCCAACCTACTGACCCTCCACACCCAGAGAAGAGCGAGACCGCGTCTATATCTCCAGACCAAATCAGTAAACTTGAAACAGACAAACCATAAGGTGCTTCCTTCTTTTATATTATTTGTAAATTAGGAACTTTAAAATGAAGACCACAGAAGATGTCCTTAAACTTTTTAGTTTACTATATGAAGCAAACATTTATTGTCGACAATCAGTGTATAAGATTACTTCTGTTTTTTTACTTGTATGGTTGTATGTTGATTCTTTTATGCATGAAGGTACTGTCATTTCAGGTCATCCAGAAGTCAGGTTTGTTTCTCAGTGTTATATAAACTATTTGCTGAACCAAAGGATAATTTGTTATACTCTTCAGGTAGGTTTCTTCTAATTACACTCCTATGGACGTTTAATCAAACCCACTTTTTGATCATCCTGATGTTTTGAGTCTTGCGCAGGTAATAAAAAAATATGACATTACTTAATTATGGCAGAGGGGCAAGTAACAGACAGCCCAGATATTATGTGAATTTTAGGTTTATTTTCTAACGATAAATATTGTATACAACAAACCTTGGGCTACATATATTCCTTCATCTATCCATGCTACCAGCACAAATTTGTACATTACAGGGTGAAACATTTATCATCTTTTTCCCCCTCTAATTTAAATTATTATGATTACTTAATTATAATTATTTCATTTGTTGTACAAGGCAAATCAATAAATTGTTTGATATTGCTAACTCAGAGAAGTCCTGGATTCATTCCTTTTTTATGAAGTATTGCAGTCAATTGAATCATTCTGATGCATGTCTTCAGGAACTTTTGCAATGCACATCATCAAAGAATTCTAAAATACAGCCTGTACAGGTGGATTTCTATAAAAATATTCATACAGGAGTAACTGTGTGTTTCACCAGCAGATGGCGGCACTTGACTAATAATGATTGGTCCTCAGGCACTGCTCCTAGGACTAGGACTAAATCTATGAGATAGATTTCCTCGGATAATAGCAAGCAGCACACTGGCATGATCCCCCACAGTCCTGATCTCTGAACTCTCACTCCCTTTGGTAATTTTTCAGAGCCACTTGGATCAAAATGATGGATATGAGTGTCTCCCTCATAAACCTGCCCTTCCCCAAATCTAATATGTGCAATTTCAGTTATTTTATTTTTTGTGTATCTATAAAATAATTTAAGAATGATTTCCAAAAACTAAAGTTGTAATGCTCATAAAAATAAATACATAGCAAATTATAATAGACAATAGGTATCAGTCAGTGTTGAATATTCTAATTATGCATGTATCTTAAGTTCGTCTCTTACATAAAGAAAACTTAAAGCATCTTTAAATCAAGCTTCAGGACTGAAAAGTTCCAATGTAAAAACAAACAAACGAATGCTTTGCTTTCTGTAAAGTAATTCCAAACTGATGTGACCTCTGTGAGAGGCTGCGTCCATGAGCAGCTTCTAATCCTTCCTTTCCTTTCTTTGCATTTATATGTAAACAACAGATATTTTATCCAGCGCCAAGGCAGTAGAAAAAGAATGTGAAGCTGTATTTTGTTAGAAACCAGTCATGAAAAGAAAACTGCAAATATGTAGAAAAGTAGAGGACAGGCAAGGCAAGAGGTGGCAGATATCTGTGCTCATTCTTCCATTGAAACGCTAGCTAGAATTCAACAGACGTTGTGTCTATCGCCAAATCAGGATCCTTAGTGTGTTTTGACAGATTGTTCTAGAACAGTCATTCAGGTGAAATCAGATGCTTGGAACAGGACAGACAGAGGCACATAATCCATGGTCTCGTTCATTCAAGATTAAGATGCAGAACAGAAATATCTGCTTGGGGTTTTGATTAAGATTTATGAGGTTAGCAGATTAGAGGCCAAGTAAACAGTATTACAGAGGTCTAAACCCAATGCTGGAATTAATCAAAATAGGCTACCAATGAGGGGGGAAAAAACCCATAAGCTGGCGGTACATGCTGAGATTAATGAAAATCCTCCTTGGACAATCTGATTCCTGCCTGTTTCAAACATACAAAAATCCATAGCACAGTGAGTCTGTTTTACTAAATGCTTCAGAAACTTCAGGTTTGCGTCACACTTCTGACTGAACTTTAAAAAAAAAAAATACAAGCATTTATTTAATGCTTGTATTAAATAATTAATTTAATTACTATTTAAGGCAAGGGGAGATTTGATACACTTCATTAAAAAAATAGGAATGTAAAAAACGCTTCTTGAATCTATTTAAATACAAAAATGAATAATAAATAAATACAAAAACCGTTGCCTTTTATACTTACCCCCTTTAAAACCTCCCGCTCCTAATTAGCTCAGTGTAATAAATGGTAGTGGCTGCATTTCTCAGGCTATATAAAAATTCCAATTATCAGTTGGAAAGTTTGATCCCAATCTCTGAACTGACCCTGCTCCAACTGCTTTATTTAATAGGCCATCATTACATCATTCACCTGCTGCCTGAACCCAGGATCAAGAGACTCAATTCACCACAATCATCCACTCAATTAGTCTCTCATGCTGGCACACACAATGTAATGTAACAGGGGACAGTGTTACATGGATAGTACTTTTACAACAGGTTTATTTAATCTTAATTCAATTTAGATTGAGGTGCTTCTGGACTAAATCTTTGTTGCACGTAGAGGTCCCTCTGTTGTGATCTGCATGGGCAAGATAGCCATTAGCGCTGTTAATGCTGAGCACAGCCCTCACTGAGGTGGCTCATATTGGGCATGAGAGGACAGTCATTACTACTAATGGTGCATTTGGCTCATGTCTATGACCTCCCAGTGAATAATATGCGTTGTGAGTCCTCTTAGAGTAGTGGAAAGAGCTGCTGTACCTGAAACTCTTCCTCCCACACTGCTGTGTAATGTAGTTTGGGTGTTTACGTGCAGCCAGATGGTTTGCTGTGCTGTGTGTTTTGCGTGTAGACCTAGAAAAATCTGAGGTAAATAGGAATGATAATTTACCAGGGAGGTAAAGAAGCAGGCCCATGAAATCATAAATGTCAATAACAGGTTTTTGCCATGAGGTATATTCACCAAATATGACTAGTAGTAGGAAGTCAAGATGATTGGACTTGTATAAGATTGTTATATTCTTCAAGACATTTTGTCACTTGTCTAAGGTCATTCAATCGTTATGCTGATCTGAGACCCGATGAAACCCTTCAGATAAGTGCCAAAACATCAAGATTGTAACACAAATCCAGTCATCTCTACTTCCTACATTTCAAAATGACCTGGATGACTGAAAACCTTCATAAACATGTTACTAATTAAAATCTTAATCAGTCAGTCAGTGACATCAACCTACCCCTTGTGTGGCCATTTTAGTGCATAATTAACACTTCACCTGTTCCATTTAGGGAGTGGGGCCGACCGTGGATCTCTGGCAGGTCTGGGAGTTAAACTTCCAAACTTGCAGTCACTAGCACAGAACCTAGACCACTGAGCTCCTAAGTTGATGCAAGAACTGCTGTTGGACAAAGATTCTGATTAAATGGTGACTTACAACCATCTTTCAACTGTAAAACTCCAACCCCTGACTGCTTTAACAGATGGAAAGTATAGCAGGAGCTGCTAGTCCCGATCTTGCAATCTACTCACACTAACACTATTAATGCTCTTTTCCAGCTGTATCTCTCTGCACCATAGACTGTATGTACACTCACTATACTAATACTGGGTCGGGCCTCCCTTTGCTCTCAAAACAGCCTCAATTCTTTGTGGCATTTTCACAAGATGTTGGAAACATTCCTTTGAGATTCTGGTCCATGTCGACATGATTGCATCACACAATTCCTGCAGATTTTTCAGCTGCACTTTCAAGCTGTGAATCTCCGGTTCTACCACATCCCAAAGGTGTTCTACTG
>JAOUQW010000009.1:7117701-7131418 GCA_028565825.1 Olivaichthys viedmensis
AGGTTAGCATGGTTGAAGTCCCCAGTAACAATGAAGAAACCGTCGGGGTGTGCAGTCTGTAGATTGCTGATAGCCCCATAGAGTTCATTCAGCGCTTCCCTCGCGTTAGCATTAGCATTAGCATTAGCGCCAGGTAGGTACACCTACCTTGTACCTACACACAGTGAATGTACGTATCTCCTTCGAAATGCCGAGAAGGTGTTTATGGGTAAGCGTAGCTTGCAGAGGAACCGACATGCACATCTCCAAAATCTCAACCACATCTCGTGCGAATCTGCAGTGCTGTGCATCAGGCCATAGCTAATTGGTTGAGCAGCTGAGCAAGTACAGACCCAATAAGATTGACGTTAAAGAGCAAGTAAATGTACTTCCGGGTTCTTCGTGTCTGAATGTCGTTTGTTAGTTTTGAAATACCCTGCTGTGTGTCTTGGTTGTGTTTTAGGTAGGGTTGGCCCCAAATACATTGGAATTTGTTTCTCTTTTTAGTATTTGGAAGTCTTTTTTAAACCACAAAAATTGTAGCCTAAACTAGAGGTGTGTGCATGACTGTAATTGCTCCCGCAATTATATCTGTGTGTTACCACCCGCATTATTTTCTAATATTAATTAAAATTCAAACTTTGTGAAAGTTCCAACTGCCACAGAATGTAGGAGTGAAAAGCTCACTTGATTAACGGACTTTATGTGATCATACACAGTGTCAGTGCATCTTTATAATAAACTGACAGTCAGTACAGATATTTGCACGTTATATTTACTAAACCCGTGAATTAAAAGCGCCACGCCCCTGTGTACTCGACGCACAAGAGCTGCATCCGATGTAAAATGAAAAGCGGCGTGGGGCGGTTGCAACGTGCTGCGCGTGCAGTGTCGGTTCTGGAGTAAAATGGGCTTAATCCACAAACCAGCTGTACCTGATTTGTGTCCATTGTAGTTTAAGACCTTTAATGGAGTTTTACTGAACGTTATTGGAAATGTACTATCTCTTTGTCCCGCTTCATCTGTCCACCCGCATGAGAGTAAAAACCGCCCGCCTACCGGATATATTTTGAACTGCAGTAACGAACATACTTAAAATTATAGTTAATTATAAAGCGTAAATGTTATTGTTTTTAATGGTGGTTTTGAGAATGAGTATTTGGATACTCGTTCGGAAACTCCAACGAGTATTCAAAGCCTGTAAAATGCTGTTGGGCCAGTCCTAGTCATCTCACAGCTTAACACCTCACAACAAAATCTGATGGCTGGATTCTTCAACTTGACAGTTTCAGAGTGGTACAGGCTCAGATACATCATGGGATTATGAAGCTGTCAGAAGGACTGCACTAAGGCACTGTTCAGACCTGGTATTAACATCCGTCTCGGGTGATCCGATCACAAGTGGACAGCCGTGACAGAGAGCCCTTCACACCTGGTATTTCATGTGTCTCAAATGCGTCTCTAGTGACCACTTGTGACAAGACTTTGTAAAAAACTAAGTTCAATTAAACCAAATGAATGGTTATTGAAATTCTTAATGTGTTTGAAATGGCCTTCTTAAAGCTTAAAGCATCTGAATTTTTATTGTGCATGTTTTTTTCCATGCATATTTTTCATTGCTTCTTGCAGCCTGAAGCAGTTGCTTCTCCTTCAAAGTGGCAGTGTAAAATACTTTCACCTTTATTTAAATCTGTGAGCGAGTTGAAATTTGCCTATAACATAATTTCTTTGGTAATTAAATAATACCATAATTTGGTATATAAATTTGGGAACTGATAATAATTTATGTTTTATTAAAACATCTAGATCTGCTTTTGCTACAGAAAAAGGAATATATGTTCCTTTAGTAGTGTTTTTTCAGAAAAATCTTTTATGATACAGCTCCACGTCAGAGCGATGCCAGTTTTACAGTCAGAATATAGAATAAAGAGAACAGCAGTCTGTATGTCTATGAGGGCACTGTGTTTTACTGACACCATTCTGAGCAGGTAGTGTGTGAAAGGCGGCCGTTTAAATCTCTGTGCTATTGCATCACTGAAATCATTATATCGTTATCATTATAACTGTATTCAATAATCGTATAGGAAACGGTCTTACTTCATACAGACGAGCCGCAAGGTGATTTAACCTATTGCACGACTAAAACATAAACATATGCATCCCTATTATAATAAACAGAGGTTATTCAGTTTTCTTGCTTTTCACGCTGGTTGAGTACAGCGCCTGCATAACTAGGCAACGCACAAACGCACTGACTCGGAGGGAGAGAGCTTGTTCCTAACAAACTTTGCTCTAGCTACTAATGAAAAATACATTTATTATATTTAGTAATTCTCATTTTTTTACTCAAGTAAGGAAATACGGAAAAAAAGGGCGTTCCGTATTGATAATTGATAATAAGGAAGGCAACATTTTGCTTTTAATTACGGAACGATTCCATATTATAAGGAATGGTTTCCAACCCTACTATCAACTGGCAGCATTTCAGTGCAGCTTTTGATTGCCTAATCACGCTTCATGTGCTTTCAGCAACCACATAAATGAAAAGTAGGTCTTAACCAAAGAAAGGAAGTAAAATGTGTGTTCCCAGCTGTTTCTCGTCAATCCCTAATCAGTGTGTGTATTTAAACCCCTGTGTTTCTGTGTACGTTGTCAGTGTTTATATCAATGTTTTTGTCTATGTATGTCTGTAGCTTACGTCATTGTGTATATGAGTGTGATAGTGTAAATAAAATGGTTTTCATTTGTATCTGTCGTCTCCACAACTCCCGCCTACCTCCACCCTGACAGTGATTAGCAAAGCAGTTACAAGTCTGGGGACAAAAACAGTCCCTCATACAGATCATAGTCCACGCTAATGTTACCATTGCAATGTGTTTTCAACACCAAGTATTGAAACTCGTTCATGTTCTATTTTAAGTTTTTTATCTGAACGTTTTATTTGTGGTAACTTATTAAGCTGTAGAGAAGATATCAGATTTCATATTGGCTATAGCTACAGATTCCTCTTCAAAACTGGTCTAACTATATAGATATCAGTTTCCCTGTATTGTAGCTATACATATTATGTTTCCAACAGACAGGAGTTTCATGTTCTCCATGTTTGGAGATTAAGGATTTGTTATGTGCTTTCTGACCAATTAGTGCACTCGACGGCTTTCCCTTTAGCAATACCGTCCAACGGTTTCTTGTTTCCTTTAACAGTGCTGTCCAATAGCTGAATATACACTGCCAAACTCAAAACATGTTCCTTTTACTTTTGAAGTCCAACATCATGACTATCATTGTGAATTATACTGTAATATTTAAAAGCAACATACAGTTTTTTACAAAGCAATATTTAAACACGCAGTTTCCTGAAACAGTTCTTGCACCATTAGGTTAAAATGGTCCCGTGTTATTACATATATTTATTGTCATAAATAAAGAATCCATGCGAATGAATAGACCAATTCACTGATGCACAACATAATACATACAGTAAAATATAATGTTGAGAATGGGAACAAGAGGAATGAGGAAACCACCTCTATTGTGCTAGTGCATGTTTAAATATATAGATATTTTTAACCTAATATATGCAAAACGCCCAAGCAGTGGACAAAAAAAATCAACTTGCAGAACTTCAAAAGTTGCCCAATTCTACGGGAAAACTACAGACCTGGCAACACTTGTCTGGGGAAGCATCAAGAAGCATTAGCGTTCACACTACAAATGTGATGTGGTCAGCGTCTCTGACCACCTCCGTCAGTGGATAAATCTCCAGCAAATATTGTGTTTAGAGTATGAAAAAGTCTAGGAATTTGGCCCCTGTGTTGGGTAGAGCAGGGATATAACCTTTATGTGCAAGTTAATAATAGTAAGGTCAAAAGGCTTCAGGGTGTAAATAATATTATGAGAAGATGGTGATTCACAATGTGATGTCTTTCATGTCTGACTGCTTAGAAGACTGACAGATCAGACTTTGAAATGTGCTTTGACTTGTCAGGTATTACTTTTAGCTTTGATCCACAAACTACATCAAACAGCTGTGTTTAGGGGCATGCTGCAGTAAGCAAAAACCAACACTGCCCTTACACTGTTTCTGCTTAGAGCTGGCAATAAAATAAATGGACAAACACCATGCTACATTTAAAAGAATAGCTCATGCAAAGGCCCAAATTCTAGCCCTCATGCTAATTAGCAGCTACTATATAAAATTTATTGTTAACTATGTTAATATTAAACTATTCCTTCGAGCATATTTGTACCAGGCACATAGTGGCCAGAAATACTTTGATAAAACGTCTTCACTGTCTTGATTTTCCTCTTTCAGAGAGGAAAGGCTACTCTGCATCAGCAGAAACATTTTTTCCCCAGATAGTTAGAAGGTTGAAATACTTTGTGGCCTAGGGTTGCACCAATCCCACTTTTTCCATTTTCGATACAATACCAATATCAGAACTCTGGGTATCAGCTAATACCTGATACTGATCTGAACATCATCTTAGGCTGCTCTCTGCAAGCTTGTTACCAAGTTATACAAAATATGAGAAGTGCAATGGTTGCGTACTTTAAGACAATTTGTGTCTTGTCTCTTGTGTCAGATCTGTGTCATGTTTGCCAATGTAAAAACATGTCAAATCAAAGAATATGTCAAATCCAATCCGATACCAATCCAGCGCTTTAGGTCAATATCGTCCCCGATACTGATACTAGAATCAGATTGGTACATCCCTATTGCAGATTATATCATACTGTCTAGTACTGCCAGATAAAGGCAATTGTCCAGGGACACAAATCACAAACCTAATTTGTCACTTTTAACATGCCAATTGTTTCATTTCAGATTATAAGAACAGTTTCTCGACTAGAAACTGTGCAGAAACAAATTAAAACTCTTTTCCAGCTGTTAGTATGATTACCAGATTATTTTTACTTCTGCTACCACACTTGTAATAGACAATGCTCTGTCTTTGTCTCTCACAAACAAAAAGGTAGTTTGATTGACATTAGCTGTCAGATATCTAGTGGTTGGACACACACACACACACACACACACACACATTTGTCTTTCTATCCTTGTGAGGACCTTCTATTGACATAATGATAACTGTAGCTAATTTATGCTATGCCTAAACCTAACCCTAACCGTAACCTCAGTAACCAGAAGCAAATCGTTTGGCTCTTTCAGCTTTTTAAATAAAAGCTGCAATTTTTGTAAAAAAAAAAAGAAGCAGTTTTCCTAGTGGGGATCAGCCAAATGTTCCCACAAGGTCAAAATTGTCAGATATTCCTATCCTTGTGGGGACATTTTGTCCTCACAAAGATATAAAAACATGCCCCCCACACACACACCCCACAACAGGAAGCTGAATAAGAAGCCACCCCCTGAATTGTTCAATCATCATAGCCGCAAAGAAAGGTTAACACCTCTGACTTTGGACTGTAAAGGGGCAAATGTTATTTACACACAGATACTAAAACTTAAGATAAATACCGGAGTAGGGATCTAGAGAGAAAGACTAGAGAGACGCTTGAGACAGAGGAAGAGAGCACACAACATGGCTTTGCGGCCGTCATAAAATCTCCTGCTCTACTACAAGATGCGTCCTGTGATACATTATTTTAATATACTCCTTTGAATGAAGCCCGGCAAACATCATCATCAATTTTCCTTACAGTCCTAAATGCAGCGTTTATTAGCAAACAATCCTAAACCACAAAACCTAGGGAAGAAAACTAAGAAAGCAAGCAGAGGTCAACACAGGAGCAGGCAGAGCAACTCCAGAGGAACAGAGGAAATCCAGAAGGCAAAAAGCTAAGGGCAAAACCAGAGATCAGAATTCCTAGGCGGGACTCTCAGGATACTTGGTCTAACTAACAAATAACAAATCAAAAAATCATGGAGCAGGAAAAGCTATAATCTTAAAGAGTGAAGGTGAACCGCCTTATTACAGAACAAGCAGGATGAGACTATGGGGCTGGGGTAAAAGCTAGACTAGCGCCATTAGGATGTAACTTAAATCAAGCGTTCCTTATAATTATGAACCCACCATATGGCTACACCAGGAAAAAGAATAATGATCATCAAAATATTTTTAGTTACTTGCATAATAGTAAGTACATAATTTATTCTACTTCTGGTAGTATCGTGCTACCTGTTTATGTTGTCACATAGGTATAGGCTGCTTAAATGTGAACTGGCAAGGTGTTTGCAATACAACAATGCAAGAATGCAATATAAAATGTATTTTATTCAACAGAGCCTGGTTTACAATATGTAAATTTCACATAAAATATATTTTTTAACTTTCCTACCTTGTCTCATGAGTGCTGCAACTCCAAACCACAAACTATTCAATAACGTGAAGTTGTTTTCCATCACATCTGATGAAGGATTGCAAGGGTGAGGGTTATACCATTCATATGGTGTGAACCTGTGTGGAGTTTGAACAAGAGAATCATGCAAAAGCAATGCAAAGACATGCCCATAAAACCGGCCAATTTATTACTTTTCTGTTTCAAAGTAGAGGAACCACCCTCTTCATCATTATGGTATCTAATTTTCTGATCTGTCTGGTGCAAAAAGAAGGTCAAGATAAAGTCAAGGTTACAGCGAGTTTCACAGAATGATTAATTCACAGGTCTTATGATGAAGCTGAACACTGAGTGATACAGAGACTGCTGTTACAAATGTGAGTTTGCAATTCATACATCCTGCAATCTGATTTTACAAAAAAATGTCATTTTAAATCAGTGCACAATAGATCATAAAAACTGTATCCCAAAGACTATAACAGACTATCCAATTAAAGCCTATGCTCAGCCTCGTTATAATTTCAAGCAGCCGACGACCACACCGACTGTTCATTAGAAATACTGCACAAGATAGTGTTTGAATTTGGAATTACATTTTAACAGGCATGTCAGATAACTGCTAATAGCAACATTTTTAAATAAAATTTTTTTCAATGTGAAAAACACAATACATTCTACTCATGTATTACTGCTTAGATAAGCTTCTCAGGATCAATTTCTCAGATTAAGCCTGGTCTTTGGTTTCAGGTATTCTTTAGTCAAAGACGCTAAATGCCAAATGTAAGCTTGGCAAAACAAAATTTCTCATTGTACCTAGCAATGATGAAGAGCACGCAGCTGACTCCCAAGCATGCCAGCAGCACATACATCCAGATGTCTGGGGTGAGGGGATTGAGGAAAGAGAAGACGCCTGGGTTGGTGCCATTGGGTTTGCGGTACAGGATACTAATCCCCAGGGTCATGAACGGCTTAGAGAAGTCTATGACTTTCTCTCGCACGTAAGTGATGGTCAAAGGCGCCACAGCCAGATCAGCTATCTGAAGAGAAAAAGTAGAAGTGATTGATCATTTACAGTAAAACAAATCCATGAATGCAGTGTGAATGCTCCCAAAAAGTCCATCAAAACTAGCCCAGCCAAGTAACTGATGAGCTGATTTCAAAACTGTTATGCAAAACACCGCACAGTGCTAGAGGAGAATTCAATTCAGAATAATAGGGCTAACTAGGCTATACAACTGCACTTATTACTAGTTCATCTCAGAGTTGAAGCACTGAGACCAAGAGGACAGATTAAAATGACTGTAAACCAAACTAGATTTTATAATTCACTTTTGTCTAAATATAATTTCAAAACAGACAATAAGAAATTAAGCTCGTTTGTATTATGTAATTCAGATTTTTCACAAAGCTTTTTTTTTTAGAGACAAAAAACCTTCCACTTATTGAAATTCAAGTTAATGAAACAAATGGAATCATACTGGATTAAATATTATATTATCCACAATGATCCAGACCAAGAATATCTGCTAGTTAATTAAAAATAGCATACTGATTCTCTAATCAGGTTTTGAAACTATATTATACAATGAAGAATGTCATAGAATGTCAAAATAATATCAAAGATGGCTGTATCGGGCCAAAACTTACAAAAACATTTCCCACTGCAATGACAGTCAGTGTGACTGAAATATCTCAACTAAGCACAAATCTTGCACCAGTCAAATATCCTTGTAAGTGTTCAAATGCTTTGGTAAATAAGGCCCTGTGCGTATTAGTGTGTGTTACTCACATGGTCAATGAGCTCCCTGACCATACCGTTCCATTCCCCCTTGTCATTCTGTGCGCCGTACTTGCCATCCGACACCAGCTTGACCTCGTAGCTGAATCCCAGAATGTTGGAAAGCTCTTTCAGCAGGTCCAAACAGTAGCCTTCAAATCGATCATTCCCATACAGCACCTTATCAGACTTCCTATACATTACATATGGGTTCTCCTGCAAACACATGCCAAATCTACCTTAGATACCTCATTAAAAAACCATTAATAGCTCCACAAAAAATACAAGGAATCAATAATTAATTAAATAGTTCATTACATGAAATAGTCAAATGCAGTGGGAGGCTAGTTATGCATTCTTGTTAGAATTCAAGATTTGCAGGTAGTAGTGCGTTTTTATTCTTACCAGAATTGTGGTAACAATCAGTGTTCTGTTGGCCAGTGAATCCGTGATGTTATTAGAGGTGTCCCTTTTTTCAGTCAGGTTCAGACCAGTGTATGATCGCCACACCCCGATCTATGAGTAATGCAAATGAATACATCTCAGAGCAGTGACAATAGCCAACATAAAAGGGTGGGAAAAATATGGGCATGTAAAGTTCATAAGATAAGATAATAACAGAAGAATATAAATTATTATAGACAAAAAAAGGGGAATGTGGAAAATGGAAAGGCTGACATCTAAGGGATGATGACTGAGGATTGTCCCAGGAGATCTAATTTCTTGAATCTCAAAGGCTATGTTCAAATTACAAGCCTTACTATTTAATTCTGATCATTTCCATCTTTCGGCCTTGACGGTTCACATTTGTAAGTGACACATAGCTGTCATCAGTGTGAACAGACCTCTGTCTTGAAATGACCTGCATGCGCACATTCACAAAATGTCAGGTGCATGATCCCCATGAGTCATAAACAACGAAAATTCCATATCTGCGAGACAATTCCTCACTGCAGTGTCAATAAAATTAATGAACTGCAACACAAGCATTCATTGCAAAGATAATTTGCTCTGTTGGCTGGTAGCTCGTCAGCTGTTTATGATCAGTGAAAAAAGACCAGATGCAAAGATTTTGCTGTTGTTGCAGCTATTACACTTTAAATCTGAGAGATATGTGGGTTCAGGAGATGGTCCAGCAGTGAAATTTGCATGCACAGTGAAGTGTGATTAAAAGTCTAAAACTACATATGAAAGTTCCTCATAACTGACTCAAAAAGATTGGATTTTTGCGTTCATACAGCACTGAATAAATTAGTGTTTGTGTAACATTTGATTTGTCAAAACATCAGATTTAAGCCAGCTCAACTTTATAATGTGAATGTAGTCAAAATGATTCGATACAGTCTCCGTTGAGGCTTCGTGAATTTAGATCTCTGTATTATTAAGTATTATTAAGTTCAAGAGGGCAGAGAATGATCTTGGCAAGATTTCTGCCACTGATAAAGCCATTTTGCTGTTTCCACTCTATGTGTGCAGATCTTTGCAGTTTGGACGGTAGCCATAATCTTTTCAGGACTGAAAATGGAGATCACAATAAAAGAGGCCTGATTTAATGAAGACATTTCATAGCAAAGCTAATGCAGTCAGCCCCAAAAACACATTTAGAACAGAGAGGAAATATGGCCTGGAAAGTGAAGAAGCAGAACATGAAAGCAGGCATATTATGTAGCAGGGGATGGCAGAGGATGAATTTGAATAAAAGATTTCTGATAGAGATCGAGTCCTACTGTCTACATTTTCTGATTAGATGCTCAGGAAATATGGTATGAGATGTAGTACACTTATCTCTTCCCATCTGATGAAGAAGCACAACGTGAATGGAAAGTTTAGTAAGGAATGGGGCTACTGTTTGAAATTTCCTGCATTTCTTTCATGGATCTCTGTTTAGATTAGACTGTTTAGATTTTTTTTAAATATCAAGTCACATCTTCACAGAACCTGTCAGTGGTGTTACTTGTCAGTGGTGTTAAATTAATATGTTGAATTGACGCTCTTAGTTTTGCAAAGCAAAAATTATAATCATTTAAGCATTTGAAAAACAAATACAAGACCGTGCAATTGAATTTTAACAATTTAAATCCAATTCGTTTTAGATTAAGGGAAAAATATAGGCATTATAGAATGAAAAAAAAACCCAGCAACTAGGCATATTAAACAAAATAGTCAAATTCATTATTTTTTATAAAATAAAACAGTATAATATAGTTTCAAAAAAAAAAAAAGTCTATAAATATTTTGAATATAGATAACACCACTGACAAATTAGTTTCTTGTGAGTCATATTAAAAATATAATAATTTAATACAATATAAAAAAAGACATAATTTTTGGAAAAATCATGTACTGTTTTCTACTATAATCGTTCTTCTCAAGCAATTAAAAAATGTTTCCTTGAAAGAGATTAATCCAATATGTTATATGTTTCATCAAGTTTAGTGCATAAACCATTTGACATTCTTATCTAATGTTAAAAAGTTCAATCTCACTTCTTCAGCTGCAACATATTTGTGTGCTTCTCTCTTCTTGCTCTGTCACAAGGAGTCAATCAGATTTTACAATAAAATGCTTTAATGTGCTGAGCTATGGTTTTGTGTTGAATCAACCAATAATTACAATACGTTTAATATTTAGTTAATTATAAAGAGAAATCATTTTCATTATACGTTTTTATGTACGTTTTTTTTACTGTGAAAGCCAGGTGGAAGACAACCAGTTAGGTACTTGTACTCCAGAGCAGCAGTAGTGGCTTAATGAGTTTGGGTGCATATCAGGGAAAAGAGGATTGCTGGTTTGAATGAGAGAGCTGGCTGCAATGGGGACAAAATAGAAAATATTCTCACAATGACAAAAGCAATGGGGATAGGCTTCATTGTATTCACACTTGATGTCAAATGAATAATTATTAGAGTGTGACATTTACATTTTGTGCAGCACTGTAATACATATTGCTTTACATGTTGGAACACTTAAAAGAGTGAAATAATTTATGGCACAGAAAAGGCATCTTTATCTTTACAAGACACGGGGAGATGGGGTGGGGACGGATATAGAGCCTGCAGGAATGGGTAGGGATGGCGTTAAGAGTTTTCGGGGACAGTGAGTGATGGGGATAAAATTTCTTCCCTCTGCAGCTCTCTAGCTTGAATCCTGGACTCGCTAAAAACAAATAAAAGTCAAATAAAACCATTCCACATGACAATTACAAAAATTGAAAAAAATTGCCATAATTTTCAGTGCTGTGTGCTGGTTGTTTAACAGAAGCTGTTAGCAGTAAGAGAATTAGAGGCAGCAGTACCATAAGATGACACGCCTGCCTCTGTTTGATAATGTCTTAACAGCACCATAAACCACTCGCTCGTTAAGCATGGTGCATGTCATGTAGCACTGCTTCCCTCCAGGGATTTCTAGAAGCAATGGTTCTGCTCAAATGAATTAACTTAAAAAAAATAAATTAACACTTCTCTCCAAACATCTGCCAGTGGATTTACAATGTTTGCATTGGAGCCACTTTCAGAGATATGTTGCTTACAGAGGATTTAGTACTGGGGAATAAAGAGGCTTTTCACTAGATTTGAGCATATAAATATTTAACCAGTGCCATTAATTATAACTTACATAATCCCAAATCTCAGCTGTGCTCTATGGGACAATCCCTGTGAGAGTTCAGAGATGATCAGGGGAGGAACGTTACTAAGGAAAGGTTTATAAAGGAAGACGACTCTGAAAAGGATATTTTGGTTAAGAACTGAAAAATCAAAACAAGACTGCAACAAACCTTTGTCCACAATTTCGTACGACGTGGTGCACCATCATCTACATGCTTTTGAAAAGTAAGCACATAAACATGTTTTCTGCAAATAGGTTTCCTAATAATTCTGTATTCAGATGATTGTGAAAATTACTATTAATTAAATGATTATTTCAAATGAGGATTGTTTCAGACAATCTGTTGTAAACAGACAAATATTAGATTTTTAATAATATACCACAGCAGTATTTAAGCTACAATAGACAACTTAAATAAATATTTGAAATATTTGAATACCAAGATGAATTCATTGCTGAACATAGAAAATAAAAGAAGAAAATAAAAGAAGCATATAAAGAAATAGATTTGATCTAAACACATCTATTAATGAACCTTCAGTCCAAGTACAAGCTCTTCAGCAAGCAGCATTTTCCAGAGCTATAACTGAACTACCTCACCTTTGTTGTGCCATCCTCCTTGAGGCTGATGAGATCCAAATCAAAGTCTTTCCTCAGTCCATCAGTCTTGTTAAGGACGATGCGTCCTGTCAGGCCATCCCATTGAGCCTTGGGTGTCCGCCACAGAGAAAAAGAAATACACACTTATAGGAGATACACAGTTAAGTTACATTCCAGTCAGCTGTGTACAGAGCTTAGGGCAGCAGGAAGAGTCAGATTACTAAACAAATGGTTGCTCTCTCTTGAAGATAACTGGCTAGGCTGATCTATCTGACCAAACGTAATGAAATAATTGAAACCTCTTAATTGCTAGTGAAGGTTACTTATAGGACACATCATGTGCTTTTTGCATATACTGTATGTGAAAAGACAATCATTCAATAATACGTGAAACATTCTTGTAGTGCAGTTTAAATGAAATAAGTTTAAAAAAGACCATTTCGAACGATACCATGTTTTCACCTGCAGCCACTAAAAAGAGCACCACACTTGAGTCAGTCTTCTATTTTTAGTAATTGTTTTTTAATAAATGTTGCTTTAACAATGGACATTCATTTGAAAAAGGAAACACCTACCACATTTTCATTAATAGTAATGTGACAACAACAAAATTAAGTGCCCTCTTCACCCACAGAGAAGGGTTGTTCCTCTACTCTTCTAATATGCTATACTCAGACTAAATGATGTGTACAAAATAACATATTGTGATTATACTGCTACATATTGCAATTGTAGTGCAATTGTATGTTCAAATACAGTATATTCTTGAACAATTAATGTGACTTAAATGAAGACTGACTTCTGTTATTTTTCCTTATAGGAACATCCATAACATCATCACTGCTGTAAAGAGGGGCGTGGAAGCTGATCCACTGTATGGCTGGAATCAACCATCATATCCTTTCCAGCGCTCCAGCTCATAGAAGCAGATTTCAAACCTGTCATAACACACTGGTTCATGGTCTGTCAGACCGCCAGGCCATGATGCTTTTTCTCCAGACACCTCTGTGATGATCGCAGTGCTACTCCCTTATCTCATTACCGTTCAGAGGAGGGGAGCCCAAATCCTATCCAGGAGGACGGCAACACTGCAGAGTGTATCCTTCTCTCAGATCCAACTCACTGGATTCAGCTCATGAAGGGGTTGATAATTAGCTGTTGAGTCAGTCAGGTTAGAGAAAATGAAACACTAAACTCTGCAGTGCTATAGTCCTCGCAGACTGGATTCGAGCACCCCTGCTATGAACAATAATGAGCCAGGGAATAAAGCTATGATTTAACCGCAGTTTGAATTCGACAGCGAGACAGAAAGTAGCCCTGGGCCAGGATATACAGTGCATATGGAAAGTTTTCAGACTCTTTCAAGTTTTTACACTTTTTGGTATGTTTCAGACTCATCTTAAAATGGATTCAACTCTTTTTCTCATCAATCTACACACAATACTCCACAATGAC
>JAOUQW010000009.1:7141099-7183130 GCA_028565825.1 Olivaichthys viedmensis
TAGGAGTAAAAAGGCAGAAAGAAGAGCTCACACCTTTTCTTAACCCAAGGTTCCACGGTAAGCTTTTTGCCAAGGAGCACTGGTGTTCCTGACTTGGGTAGTTGTCATCAAACATTAATTGGAAAACTTCATTAGATTAACTGTCCAAAAAGTTATTTTCATTGATCTTGTATTCTTGTCTTTAAATTAATCAACACAAAGTATTAACATTACTGTATTAACATAACTTAAATTTACATTACCAAAGAGTACCTCACCTGGAGCACTGGAATGCTGTAAACTCTGCTGTCCAACCAAAAATTATGTGGTTCCCCTTTAGTCAACAAACGAACGTAAAGAATCTTACACTCATTTGATATGTCTGTATCACCATTGATGAGAATGGAGAGGTGTCATGCTGTTCGCACCTTTTCTGTCAGTTCACTTTTAATCTTGGCACAACAGGCATGGTTACCATATTTTGCTCCTTAAACTTTATTTGATATACATACATAATTCGTATACAGTGGTAACGCATAATACAGTGGCAAGTGGTCCAATACACACATTTGCGCGTTATATTTACTAACCCATTGCAAGAAAGCATCGGAATTAAGCTTATCTGACACCTGTGAATTGTGCACAGTGAAAAGTCTAGACTGCAACAATAAATAAAGATTCCCTCCATTTCTGGAAGGACGTTTTGTTGATACTGAATAATAAATATTGAGGGCCGTTACAAACAGAAATACTATAACTGCGGGAGCCGGCGGTATTGGTCATAATTTCTTCGGGGGCGAACGGGAAAACAAAAAAAGCAGTCCTCTAGAGCAAATTTTCAATTAATGGCTCGCTTGGCGGTGGAAATAGCGACAAAGTGGAGGATTATGGGAAATTTGTCGAGCCGTGCTGCACAGTCCGGTGGAAAAACACCATTAGTTCTCTCTGGCACCAACAAAAATGGTTAAAGATCCATCAATCAAAAGGTTCTTTAGGAAACCAAAAAATGGTTCTTCTATAGCATGACTCTCAAGAACCTTTTCTGGCACCTTGATTTTTAATAGAGTAAGGCAATGTCTACGGGTAGGCTACTCATTTAGTACTGTTTAGATAAAGATACAGCGCCCCTGGAGCAGGGAGGGTTAAGGGCCTTGCTCAAGGGCCCAACAGTGGCAGCTTGGCAGAGCTGAGGCTTGAAACCACGAACTTCTGTTCAGTAGCCCAGTGCCCTAACCACTGAGCCACCACTGAGCCACCACTGCCCCTTGATGGCCTTGATGGTCATGGTGGACACCAGACTTCATATATTATTTTTGTTGTTAGCTGTAGCTGTTGAACTTGCAAAGCATGAGGTGGACTAATATTTCATAACTGAAGACGGAAGAATAGCTTGCAACCAAGCAGCTCTCTAGGCACAGAGGCATTTTTCTCAATAATATGGTATGAAAGACCAATCGAATATTAGCAACCCGTCAGATTTCATTAAATTGGAGAAATACCTAACACTGTTGACACTTGCGTGAAAAACAGGGATGTACCGATCCTACTTGTTCCGTTTTTGATACTGATATCAGCGCTCTGAGTGTAGGCTGATAACCAATATTATTCCGATACTGACATTCTCACAGTAACCAATCCTGCTCTCCAAAAGCTTCTGTTTCCAAGTTATGCAAAACATCAGAGGTGCGAGCCTGATTTAACAATGAGAATCAGCTATCTGGCTGGCAGTGTGATGTTTTTGGTGCCTGGAAATTCCTAATGGTCATGCTGAATTGTTTTCTTTAGTGACTATTCATGCATGGTTTTGTTTTTTGTTTTTAAAGGCTGTTGCACGTCAAATCCCTGTAATTTATGATGTCCACACTGTGATCTATTCGATTTAAAATATTTTTATCTTGACGGCATGAACCACACGGCCTGCTAGTGTTCTGCATAAGCTCTACATAAATCAGCACAGTCAGCTGAGCCCCACAGAGAGCACAAGGACGCTAAACAAATATTACAGACAACATTTTCTTTATTTTATTACACATTCATTTAATCTTATATTTGTAAACCAACTTGTTACTTGTAGTCATTTCTTAAAGCTGTGCTAAAACGTATGTATGTTTGCAGTGTATTATGGGAACACACTGGGTCGCTGAGACCCATACAAATGCTTCAAATAATGACTACCAATAAATCTTGTTAGAACGAATTCTATGCATTCTAGAATTTCTCAAAATGGTGATGTTCTGGTAAAAATGCTAATGAATCCTAACGTCTGGGGCAGAGCATAAACTTTAATCCAAGTGCATGCAGCGTTCTTGCTTTACCACACGCCATCTACGAATGGCCAAAGTGTGGCCAGTTAACAGAGACATAATATGACGAAAGCTTAAATGAAAGTGGGATGCCATCATACAGTAGCATTAATTAATGATCAGAATGATTCTTGTTAACCACATGGCATCTCTGGTTCTAGTTCTCAGTAGAAACAAGACTTCTTTGGTATTGTGGCCAATAACTGTTTTAATACGGCCAGAAAGTCTGCTTTCGAAAGAATTTTTATATGGTTGCATCGGAGGTATACGACATATTTCCTGTCATATAACGATGAGAAATTAGAAATATTCTATGCTTTTCACACATTGTTTGAGATAAAGGGTCGTAGTCTTGATTGATGTGGCTGACAATGTGGTAGTTTCTTTGTGGTCTGGACCGCGGAGACCAGTGTAGATCGACAATATGTGACGAGGTAAGAAGTCTATCATATTACGACAAAACATAGACCTGTATGAAATATCATCAAAGTAAATATGATAACATTTACTGAACATGAACATGTCCTGAACATTTTATTTGGCTGGTAGCATAACGAATTGTATAGTACAAATATGCTTTAAAGCGACTTTTAAACCAACCTACAGTGTTACAATTAACCCCATCCATGGGGCAAGTAACATTTCCCTTTCGTTATTTTCAGCTGTATTGCTAATGAACGTTCAGAAATGTAGTTATTCCATCTAACAGCAAACACTTCAATGTTTCTTGTGTGATAATATGCGTAGCCTAACTAAGACCTACTTTAAGAAATGTGCCAGTATACAACATGTGTTAGTTTGTTCCCCTTTCTCACCTACTTTTGAAGGTACAAGCACTTGTCACTGGGGTGGTACCCTCAAGGGCAGGTCTTTTGGAAGACATAGGCTTGTAAATAAAATCAATAATATCAATAATATACGGACCTTAAGGGCCACTGTACCTTTGAGCGTATATTTACATTATGTGTAAATACAGCATAGCCTATAAAGTAAATGCATATAAACAAAAGTGAAAGGTTTTTCAGAGCCGAACGCAGGTAACCGTTAAATGAAAACAAGGCGACTAAATAAGGAGCACCTGCACAACGCAAGTCTATCATGAAACTTACCAATTCGGAGGACTTGGTGCTCACTGACACACAACTTCGACATGACTAAGAAGAAAGAGAGTAGCAGTCTGTTTCTCTGCTCCATGGCTCCGTAATCTAAATTGGTAGTAAACTTCATGGCAAACGTCTAGTGAAGACGCGGTCGGTCGAGTAAAACCCGTTCCCATCCGCTTCCCCGCTTTCTGCTCCGCGCCTTGCGCGCGTTTCTGCTCCGCGCCTTGAGCGCGTTTCTGCTCCGCGCGTTTCTGCTCCACGCTTTGCGCGCGTTTCTGCTCCGCGCCTTGAGCGCGTTTCTGCTCCCCACCTTCTGCTCCCCACCTTCTGCTCCCCAGCTTCTGCTCCCCGCTTTCTGCTCCCCAGCTTCTGCTCCGCGCCTTGCGCGCGCTTTCTGCTCCCCACCTTCTGCTCCCCGCTTTCTGCTCCCCACCTTCTGCTCCCCGCTTTCTGCTCCGCGCTTTCTGCTCCCCACCTTCTGCTCCGCGCTTTCTGCTCCCCACCTTCTGCTCCCCACCTTCTGCTCCCCGCTTTCTGCTCCCCACCTTCTGCTCCCCGCTTTCTGCTCCCCACCTTCTGCTCCGCGCTTTCTGCTCCCCACCTTCTGCTCCGCGCTTTCTGCTCCGCGCCTTGCGCGCGCTTTCTGCTCCGCGCCTTCGAGCACCTCGCTGAAAACGCGCAGCTCTCTTTAGCGGGGTAAAATGTGCACTATGGGTCCTCCGTCCTGTCCGTTATCTGGGCTACGTTTCATCCAGATCTTGCCTGACACTTTCCACATGAAGAACAGCTGAAAGAGCGCCGCTGCATGAGCTACATGTGGCCAGCGTGATCGTGGGAGTCCGCGAGTGTGTGAGCGCGCGCTGTGTGGGCAGCACGAGCAGCTACCGGCTCGTGACCTCTTCACATTATGAGCGTGTAGTTTAAATATGAAACACCAATATGGTTAAAGATGTGCAAAAAAAACAAAAAACAAATACCGTGACACAGAGCTGAGCCATGAATCATGTATCAATAACATAATGAGGGGCAAAAACCAAAAACAATGACAGGCATTATATTTGATTTATTATATTGTTGTTGTTATTATTATTATTATTATTATTATTATTATTGTTGTAGTTGTTATTATTATTGTTATTATTATGCGTTTAATTTTAGGAATGAATAGCAGTGGTGACACATTGTGTCTGGCAGTACAGCTTGATTTATTTTAATTTCATTTTTTTAAATCAATCCACATCCTTTATTCGTAAGTCATGCAAAGTGTATCAGTAACATCTCCAGTCGACTGGATTTATATGAAATAGGGAACGTTTGCTTATTTGTTTTCTTGTTCGCATGATTCTGAAACGAGCTGGTGAACCTTGGCTAAACTGGACATCATAATGGCATGTGATGCTTCCCCATCGGGAATATTAGACATCTCTTTTCATTTGTAGTTATTTCCATGGAGAGGTGTTCTGTGAGGTATGCTTTGGACTTTTTGTTTGGGGGAGTACATTTGCAGAGAGTGACAGCTGTTAGCCTAAATTGAATTCTTTGGTAAAAGAAGACTTCCATATGAGAGAAATGGACCACTTTTTACTGTGTAGTGGAGAATGGCGCCATCTGTTGAAATCTTCATTTATAATATGGACATGCTGATGTGCTCTTCAAACACACTTCAGTAGAATATTCTGTTAGAAATATATAATCTATATTTCTCTTATAAAAAAAAAAAAACAGTTTCTTTAAAACTGCCCAACTCTGGTACTGGAGAGCTGACACACCCGATTTAACTCATCAGCTAATTACCATGTTTAGTAGAAGTGTGTGAACAGGGAAATTACCAAATTGTGCTTGAGATGGGCACACCTAATCCACACTGATTAATTTATGTACACACATTTCCCTATCTACAATGGAACTTTTGCTAACTTGTCCCTGCTGCAGATGACAATCTGACTATTTTTATTTACGGGTTGTCAGACCCTGGTTCTGGAAGGCCATAGCCTACCTTGCTGCAGCCTACCTGGACAATGTAGTGATCCTTTCCGAGGGATCAGTGGAACACCTGTTGCACCTCCGGAAAGTGCTTAATGCACACTGTAGGGCTGGACTAACTGCGTACCCCAAAACGGGCCATCTGGGACTGGCAGAGGCACAATACCTGGGATAGGGGTTCAGAAGGGGTCTGCTCTGGCCACAGGAGAAAAAAAGACTTCCACAGCAAAGATGCCTTCCCCGAGTTGGCGGGATATTATTGTTGCTTTGTTCCTCACTTTCCCTTTCTAACCTCCCCCTTTAAGACACGACTAGAAAAGGCCAGCCAGACAAAGTGCGATAAACCTAACTGGTGATCATCAACCCAGATTTCAGCCTCTTGTTTATCCTGCAGACAGATGCATTATACACCAGACTGGGGGCGGTGCTAACTCAGCGGCAGGCAGGTGAGGAACATCTGGCCACCCATCCAGTGGATTGTGCGGGCAAAAGTCACCCAATGGTTGCTGGCTCTGCAGAACTACGCCTTCCAGGCCGATCACAGGCCAAAGGACTGACATAACAACAACTTGTATCCCTGTATTCTACTTAAAGCCATACATTTCAGTCCTTTTTCACATTAAAGGTGTTATATTGTATTATTTTAAGGCACATTTGTGAATGTAACACGTATAGAGTGATTTTTACTCTGAAAATCATGCCTATGGATTTTTAATAAATTATCTGCCTATTTCTCTGTTTCTTTAACTCAGAGCCCATCTCTGCTAGACTGCCCACTATATATAAGCAGACCCGCAGTGTTCATTAAAACTCATTAATTGGCACACGCAAGTTCCAAATACAGCTGCTACTTCTAGACTGTACTTATATGAGCCTTAGTCTCACACACAATATGAGGGGGAAAAAAGCAAAGTATTCAACTGCGAGGGGGGCAAGAAGTTGCACTGTATGTTGATTGCAACCACAGGCCTATCACACTACTGAAACTAAAGGCCAATTAACTATTTTCTCTTTTTCAGTCCCTTGCAGGCACAGTACATATCTAGTTTTGACCTGTTCAATATCAAGGCAGGCTTATAATTATTGCATTGCCCACTTCTGCAATACAGTTCTAAAATAGGGGCTTTTCACACTGCCGTAACTTTTTCAAACTGATATAAATTATAAATAATGGTAATCATGGTTCTGTTACACTTCCTCTCCCCCTATTAATATCTATTACTACTCTGTTTACCCACCATAACCATGCAACTCGGATGTTCTGTGCACAAGACCAGGACCTGATACTTGATGAGTAATCCTGATTAAAATGCCAATATAAATAATGCCAAAATTTATTTTAGGAGAGCAATAATAATAGTTCACAAATCTATGAACATACAGTTTCAAAAATGCACATGGCAAAAGTTAAGGAATATTTACAGTTTTTTACAACACATCTCAGCCAAAAAGTTTCATAACTACAGATGCAGTAAGTGATTGCATTTCACATCCTCCACATTAATGTTAAAAATATACTTTCTTTCTCTTTAGTTATATGCTATATCCACCATGATCTAAACAACCATTGTATAAAATATAACAAAAGGTCAAAATTCATCAAAACCGTATATTTCATATAATGATGATTTAATTCAAACTCACTGCTTTAGGACAGTTCAAGTGTAGTTCATTACATTGCGACTGTGCACTGATTGGTGATGTCATACCATACAGTGTGTCAGTGTTGACTTTTGAGTGGGTATTTAATTCAGTAGTACACTATAAAGGAGAAATTGTGATGAGTTGTATACCTTGACCCAAAAGCACTCACGTTATTGCAGTGTGCAGGGCTGAAAGGTCGCATTACACTGTCAAAAACAACCGTGATAGAAAATTCAAGTACAGCAGGATCAGTAATAATTTAAAACATCCCTTCAGTGAATAGGACTGGGTAATACTGGACTGGAGGGTATACTGTAAATCCAATAGGAAAGGAAGGAACAAGGATGTCATTGGGACATGCTAAATAGTAAACAGTGACTTTCAGTGGAGCGTTATACAAATGTTATGCTTTTGTGCTCTGGACAAAGTGATCTGTGTGATGAGTTTAGCCAAGTCCCCTGGACATCATGACAACACACACAGCCCTTAAGTATAGAACAGCAGTCAAGAAGCTATAAAAACATTTTTTTTTTTTTTAAACAGACCCACATTCCAAGCATTTTTACAAAAATAATAATTTTCCCATTGAGTTCTGTGAAAGTAAGTGTAGCTGCCTATAGGATACGAGTGCACACTATGCACCATGCCAGTGAGTGTAGAATCTATATACAATGTGATTGTGCAGGAGGTTCCTCATGAATGTCTATAAAATCACATGACTGAGTCCATCCAGATGTTTTTAAGCATCTTGAGCTCGTTCATACGAATAAGAATTAAACTTGTTTTGTCTTGTAAGATTGTCTGGAAGTAGTGTCAGTACATCCAAAGAAGGTGGTGTGCAGGGACATAAACAGCCAATTATGCTGAATCATATTGCTTCTTTAAACTTATTGTCAAATGTATTTACACTCGCAACAGAAATTCCTTTGACATTTTGTCCAAGAGTAAGCTTAATCTGTGGATAGAAAACTGGCTCCTATGTCTGTATGCTCCTATGTTTTCACTCTCTTGTACTTTGACCTTCCACTCAGAAGATATCAGTGCTACAGCCACTGTTAAAATCGTCTCTGCGGACCCAGATAACCTCCACCTCCCTCTCGGCCACATTGCCCTCCACAGTGCACTGCTTGCGCAGTGGGGTCAGCCTCAGTTGACCAAGGGATTTTTCTGGGAGCTTGTTCTCTGAACCTCTGTTGCGAGCACCGACTTCCTCTTTTTTGATCTCTTCCTTCTCCTCCTCCTCCCCTTCAGCAGCTAGGGCTTCGAAAGACTCTTTCAGGCTGGGCTCGGCTGAGGAACCCTTGACAGACTCGCAGTACTCATCATCGTCACTGAGGATGTCTGTCTCCTTCACGTCCATCTGCCTGTCATACAACTGCAAGTCAAACTGCTCCTCCACCCAGCGGTCGGTGTCTCCATCAGCCTGGTGAGCATTCTGGGATGGCGAGGGATGATATCTCAGAGGGGAATCCATGGGGGTGGTAGAGTCTTGGCTGGAGCAGTTGTCAAAGACAATATCAGTGTCAATGGTGAAGCGGTTGCGTACTAACTTCCTTCGGCCGAGGTTTCGAGACGGAGCTGAAACTGAAAGAAGAAATGAAATAACTCATAGACAGTTTTGGTTGAAGGCGAACTTGAAAGCTCATGTTTCTTAGCTTGATATGAAGCTGCCAAGTTGAAACAGGCTTGCTTTGTTGTTTTAGCATGGATAAATGCTGTATATTTTTTTAGAGACAGAAGAAAGGAGATAGAGAGCTACCTGCTCTGTTCATCATGGGCCGGATTCCCTTCAGTGCACACAGGCGTTTTCCTCCAAAGGGAATGTACTGCTGATTAAGAGGCAAGCTCTCCGTCTTCAACAGCTGCCGACGCTGTTTGTCCCGTAGGACTGAGTGCACCGTTTTCAGGAAGTCCCTCTTACTCTCAGGGGAGCTGGAACAGAACACAGAAGAGATCACATTTTCTGTACAGAAGTAGCAGCTGGAATTAATGTCCTGGGCCATATAATAATGTATGCAGCTCATAAGATGTACTGTGCAAGTAAATATGTAAAACAATGTGCTCAAGATGTAACACATAATAAAATACCTTATTGATAAATAGTGTCTATTACTAAAGAAAAAAAACAAAAACAAAAAACAACTTAATAGTTGTCCTTTGTGAATTCATCTTTTGACTCTACTCATATAATTTGTCTGAACCATTAGTAAACCAGTACATGTGGTCACATGGCTGCAGACTCACCTACAGCACAGATGAAAGGTCCTCTCTGGCCTCCCCTCAGACTCTGATCGTACATGAACAATCTCGCACACCGCTGTTCCGTCTGAATCTTGAGAAACATAGACAAAACACCACCAATTACATTTGTTTCCTGACTTTAATAGTTCATAAACTTTAAGCACAGACACACCACATGTATATCACAGGACACCAAAAAAATGACAATCAGATACAGTACGTATCATCTGTCACAGAGTAAGAGAGATTGTGCCTAGTAGCCAATTTTGTAGACTACAGGGGGCTCCAGAAAAACTGACTACACTTGAAGAAAATAAAGGTTCAAGTTACTGAACTTCAGAGCATTGGATTAAATAGCAGAGCATTGACCCATTCACAGAGAAACATGCACAGCAATCTTGTCATGACCTTGTAAAAAGGTGTCATCTGGCCTGTGCAAAGCCTCATGAACTACACTGGAATAGTCACTATCAAGGATAAAGAAGGAGTGAATCTTAAGGCAATTGGATGCCTTTAGTAATAGAATGAAAGAGATCTTCAGGAAATGGGAGGAATGGTAGTCTTAATATGTCTACCTCTAATTACACATAGGATTGTGAAATTTCCAGATGGAAAATGTTCGAACAAGGTTTGCAAGCATGATTAAGACGTACATGATACCCACACAATGGTATCCATGCTTGTGTGTTGTGTATCAAGCTCAAGTTGCATATTCATTCGCCATCAAAGGGTCAATCATTTCATTTCAAGCTGAGACAAATATCAACTCTGCCGTCTAAATAGAGTAGAAGTGCAATGAAAGGAGTAGAATGGAGAGACTCACTGGTGGAGTTGCGGACTTGGAGAGCATCTGAGGGAATCATGTGCCTGAACCGAAATGGGTCTCTCTCGTCAGACACAAAGCCTCGATGAGAAGTTCCCTGCAAGGAGAGAGAGATAAAGAGAAAGAAGAGAGACATGAGAAGAAATGATATTAATCATTTATGAAAGACTGCAGTGCCAATAATTCTGGAGTTGACTGTAGTCAATTAATAAGCATAGCTTTTAGTAAGCTTGGAGTCAGTCCTGGGTGTCTATAATGGTTTTAAAAACTAACTGGAACTTAAATTTTTACTCCATGTAAAGAGCAGCAGCATAGCTCTTCTCTACTGACATCTTTACTGTAGTGGCAGACAGGGCACAAAGAGAAAACACGGAAGGTGCATTAACAGTAATCACGCTGGCAGGAACAGGCTTGTACTGCCCACGCTGAAATTCTGATAATGCATAAAGGGACAAAAAGCACTCACAATTTTCTTCTTCTGCTTGGAGCAATCTTTGTACACAAAAACGACGGCTGTCTTGAAAACTGAATAAGACAGAGAGAAAGACATTAGACTTAGGAATTCAAAAAGCATATCAGAATTTAATAGAATTCTTCAGCACAGATGGTTGACTAAATAACGCTTGGGGAGCTATGTTTTTTTCTTGTTCTTTTAGTTGAACATTTAAAGGACCCAATATAATGACCCAGGATAATCAGTAACCCACATCTGTGGGCAAATCAACTTTGACCATCTTCCGGCTACTTTGCTTCCTTCTTTTCAAATTCCCTTATCTGCAAAAAGTCTGAAGGCTAATAAAAGCAATATTAATATGCATAGTACCGCTGGTGTCTTCAGTGCCATTGGGTCAAAAAGTGGCTTTTCAGATGCACCCATGGGCAGTGGTGTATGGTAACAAAGTAGAAACAAATACTTTAAGCAAATACTGTACTGTACTGTAGCCTATGTTTTGGGAATAGTTCTTTTTTTACACCACTATAAATGTTCTGTCAACATTAACTTTTACTTAACTACATTTTCAAAAGCAAGTGGCTCTTGGTTTTGTTTTGTCCTGAATTGTGCTTCTGGAATGTATTTTTTTTCTCTTTTGCTCCGAGGTTCTGAGTTGACAGAAGACACTATCCAGATAACAGTCTGTGTTACACAGCTAACAGCCAAAGACTTGCTGCCATTAAGTTGTGGAGGGTGCCAAAACAACAGGCTCTATAAAGTTGAAATCAGCACTCTCTGAGAATTAGAGATGCTCATTTTCTTTACTGAATCATCCAGCTGTCAAAATGACCACATCCCTATATTCGTGGAGTGTCTTTCTATAGTAGACCTTCCTGTGATTACATCATGGTCATTGGAGTTGCTCTTTAAAACATGAGGAGTTTTAGTAAAGGTAGCTTTACTTTTTTGCTCAAGTCTGACTATTGGGTTCTTTATACACAACACTGGCCATGGGACAGTAGTTATGAATAAGAGAAAGATTGCTATTCCAGGAAGCAATGGTCCATTCCCCCCCCACACACACTTACCAAAGGCAGCAAGCTCTGGGTCTTTCTTTCCCTTCATCAGAGATGACGGTGGATTGATCCAAGCCACAGTGGCATGCAATAATAGGTCACCCATAGACAAATCGGCCACCTGGAGCACGTTCCAAATGAAGGAAAGCAAAAGCAATGTTTATTCTTCCACCAAACACATGCACGTGTGAAACTATAAATATTGCACAATAATTGCACAAACTGACAGCCGCATATTCTGGCATAAACAGGATACTGTTAAGGTTAAGGTTGAAGTGAGACTTTAAAAAAGTATTATGCTTGTTTAAAAACAGCTGAGCGTTGTTGAATTTTAAAATTATGCAGTATTTAAAGAAATAGTTAAACCAAAAAAATTTATTTGCACAATATTTATTTTTGTTCATCATTTTTGGACAAAACAATTTTTAAAAAACATATTTCATCAGCCAACTTGCCTGTTTCTTGTCTGTACTCTGTTCACTAATTAGCTGGTCAAATACAGCTCCGTACTCCTCGTGGATCTTCTGCATCTCATTGATGTGACTGGCCACTTTATTCATTGCCTTAATAGCAACTGGACAGAATGTAAGACATAAAGACAATATAGTCATACTGAGGAAGAAAATGTACTGTCCCATGTGACTCAACCACGTTGCATTTAACTGATATGTAAAGTGTTATTCCAAAGTGACACAAAATAAGGATACTATATAAATGAATAATTGGAAAATGAAATTGTTTTGTTTTGGCTCTAAACACCAGCCCACTGGATTTGGAATAAAACAATGACTGCGGTTAAAGTGTAGACTGACAGCTTGAATTTAGAGTTATTTACATCTACACTGTGTAAACCGGCTAAAGAATTAGAGCTATTTCAATACACCTTATTTCAGTTGACCACAAGTAAGTGGGCAATTCCTGTCAAATTGTGTGTCCTTGCATCATTAGTTCCTGCACAAGAGGGCTAACAAAATGTCTCTAAAAAAAAATGGATTCTAGATGTGGCGGTTAATGGCGCCTTTTGCTGTTTCTCAACATGAGAACAATGAGATTCAATTACTTTTAGGCTGTACTGTAATTTAGCCCATAGACCTTAATGGACAGTATGTTCTGTACTTACCATTGAGATGGTAGTGCTCCTCACTGTCTGGGTCGGTGAGACAGTAGAGCTCTCTGAGCAGCAGAGGGTATTTCAGCACCCTCTGAATTGGCTTGATCAGATAAGACTCCAGAGTAGAAGAGTGCTGCTGCCTGGGGTTTCTCTTCGCCAGAAACGCCTTAAACTCAGGGTCTGTTTTAGCTACATTCACCCAGAAAAAAATGCATGTTGAAAACTTTAGGATCAAGGAGACAAGCACATAAAACCCCTCATCTAAATGTCAAGGATGGCGTGTCTGCCCTGTGCACAGATTGATGTTCATAGTTCAATACATTTAATATACTAAAGTGGGGAACTACGTTCTTTGCTTCCATTTTCAAAATATAATATCCATAGAATCCTTCATGGCTTAAGGACTCACCTCATGTTTCTAGTATTTCTAACAGCACATGCTTTGCTGCTCTGATCTGTGCATTAAACAGTTACTCTTTCAATTTCAACAAAACCTACACCACTGAGCCCAAGGGGGGTGAACGTCTCACTGAACAATGTACTCTTTTCTTTGCTAGTCTCCATCTCTCCCTCTCACTGTACTTCACATACTGCCAAGCCTCATGAAAAAGCTGTGCCATGATTAATGTGCCTTGGGAAATGGCACAAGCACAAAGAGACAGTAAAAGTGCAACTCTGGGTCACTCCATAGAAGAAGAGTAGAGGAAGATATTAAGCAGTGGGAATATATGTATTTACTTTAATTAATTAGCATTTTACATGGTTTTGGCCTAATCATCACAAAACTCCCAAGTGTGGAGCTGATTTTTTTTTAGCTCCCAGAACTGTGAAGTTTGTTTTGGGGATTTTTCCCCCATTTCCCCCCAATTTAGTCACTGCCAATTCCCACCCACTAGTTAGTTCTCTCAAAATGCACAACAGCTATCACAATAAAGTATGAGGTTTTCTGGAACAATGATCTCTGGTCTACACAGTATAAAGAGAGAAATAAGAGTGTAACAGTGTTGAGTGGCTGTACCTTTGGTGAGGACTTTAGGGACTTTTGTATGGCTGGCACAAAACGCACTGTAAATTTTGAAGCGGTCTGCATAGTAGAGGAAGGAGCCGCCAAGAGAGAACAAAACTTTCTGTGAAGCAAGAGGCAGAGAATTTACAAAAGTAAAAGACGTTGGAAGTTTTAAAAAAAAATGAAAAATGTTATCTATGGACAGAACTCCATTGAAAACAAGATGATAGTTTGATAATGGCACCTTGAACTGATCCACTCTCTCAAGTTTGTCTAAATCTGGAACCAATCTTGTCCCATCTTCCAGAGTTTTGAGAAACTCCACCTGGAACTCCACCATCTCTGGTAGGTTCCCAAAAAGCACATCCAGCTATAAATGCACACAGACAACAAATCAGCATCCACCACTGACCATTCCACCAGTGTCCCAGTCACAATCCTTTTTCTTCATAACTAAGTCACCTGAACCTGCAGTAAGATTCATTTTATCTTTGCTTCCATATTTTTTTAAACCTTACATCTTGTTTTAACAATGTACTGTTAAGATGCCATGCATTTTGTTACTCATCAGGTACATATTTAGAAATGACTCATCCAATGAGTTCTACAGAATTGGGTCATGGGACATTTTTGGTACCCACCTCATCCTGTGAGAGGAAGTTTTCCTTCTGCAGAGGAGTCAGGTATCTCTCTATCAGAAAATTCAAATCCTATCAAAAGACAGAGAGACAGTGTGAGGTGGTGCAAAAACGAGAGAGATAGAGGAGAGAGCGAGAGAGAAGTTGTCATCATCAGGAATTTCAGAACTCACACCATGTTAACAGAAATAACTAGAATTTAGCAGTTGTCTTTGCTTGCAGCCACATCATGAAGTAATTAGCTGTAATAAGTTTGTATAAAGGACATTTTAAATATTTTATTTATTTATTTATGTAATGCCATTTTTTTTTTTACTTTAACTGCTTCAGTATTGAAAAGCTAAGCTTCAGCAGGGTCTGACCTTCACATAGGTGCGCTCTGTATCCACCAGCTCACTTATAACCTTGCGCAGTTTGTCAGCATCGGAAAGCTGGCGCTGGGTGGAAGGCACAGGTGAGACAGGGCTGGGTACACACGAGGAGGAGGAGGAAGAGGATAAGAATGCCAGAGACTCGGTGGGATTCATGTCATGAAGGCTGCGGCAGAATGCGGTCATTTGCTCCGTACTCTGTAAACACACAGAGGGGAGAGAGGAGAGAGAGACTCCTAAGATACAGTGCATTCTGCAGTGCATTACCTGGAAAATACAAAAGTATTACGTTACATCCAATACCAAATGAAAAGGTAGGCAAAACAACAAAAGTAGTGTTGCAGGAGTGTGTATCAATGCGGAGACACAAACACGCTGACAGAATGGAGTGGTGCAAAGTGACAAAGACACAGCCCCTCCTCTCAAACTCTTCCTTAACCTGGCCCTTCTCTGCTTGCTGAATATATTACAAGTCCAAATGTCTGAGTTCACTACCAAGGACTGTTTATCAGTTATAAAAATCTAATATTTTTGTCAAATTTTAAGCACTAGTGATGATAACACAAAGAACCACAATAATTGAGTCAATAGTCAATGAATAAATATAAATGTAAAATGTTATTCATCAACAGATGACAACAGTTAGCAGTGCTATGTTGTCATTTCCTAAGGAACAAGAATCAACTGCGAGCAGGTCAAAATACAAACAGCTCAAAAATAACAAGCGAGCTTGACATTGCTTTATAACTCAAAGCACAGTCCCACACAAAAAGACAAAAAAGTAAAAAGTAGCCTGTGCTGTGAGCGCTTATAATTATGAAATTATAAAAATGATACTGGACTCTTCTGAGCCCTTCTGCAACAGAACCCTTCATTTCCTATTGCATATGAGACTAAATAAAATAGCAGAGACCTGGTCTTGACTGAATGCTTGATCAGCACCAGCACTCTTACAAGTGTGATTCCTAAGGTATAGCTTAATTTCCACTGGTATTTGTTTAAGCCAAGGACAAAAATGTGGACTAGCAGGCTTGACTGGCTACAGTTAAGTTTTACACACACACGCACGCACACACACGCACGCGCGCGCACACACACACACACTGACTCCAGTTAATTACAGTTAATGAAGTTTAAACTTCACTAACAATGGAAAAATAGAAGCAGCTCAAAAGTAGCAAGCTAGCTTGATATTTATTTTAACTCAATACACAGTACCACACATCAGACAAAGGAAAAAAATAGGCTTTCATTTGGTTAAAGGTAAAAAAAATAGTTTTCCCTGTCCAAAATAAAATACTTAAGACAGTATATCAACATCCTCTGCAGGTATCAGGAAATGGATACATAGATTAAATGAGGTATCTAGGTCATTTGCAGTAACTGAAACTGAATGTAGCTGAAGATAAGACTGAGAACAAGGCAAATAGAAAACAGAAAGTTAAGTTTCATAAAGTGGCCGTGTAGTGTGTAAACAAAGTGCCCAAATATGCAAATCAAATTCTTAGAATCGCTTTTCTAAAAAATATAAGTGTTCACTTCATTTCCTTGTTTATTCCTTACTGATTGTTATCCACTGGGAAATGTAAGAGAATTTGCATGTGTGCGTTTCCATCACAGGACTCCAGAGAATATTGAGGATGTGGCATGTGTATTTTATTGTCCATCAGAATAACTATTACACACACACACACACACACACACAAGGTGTGGAAGAACGCAGCATGTAGCTTATCTTGGCATGAGTGACAGAAAACAATTATAAAATCTGTTGTGAAGAGGTTCTTATGTAATATGGATTTATTTTTCTTCTTTACCAAATCTTGGTTGCATGTGTGTATTTAGAGACATGCAATCTGGCATGATGGCATTGTTATTTAAATGCAAATTAAGGCCTGAAAAGTGGTCATGTTTAAAGTGAACATTTGTTGCTTAGTAGGACTGACAAAATATCAATTATATTATATTATTGATATATTATTATTATTATTATTGGTTGCCATTGTTGTGTAAAAACCCATTGGTGAGCTTTAACGTGATTTGGTCATAGACTGACCTGTCAAGATTTTGATTTATCAAACATCAGAGGTGTTGGGATAATTAGAAATATAACATAATTCACTAATGCAAAGGCCAGTATGGTGTAATAATTAACGCTTCTGAGCTGCCCTACTGTTTAAACTTCACCATAACAATCATACACATAGATGGTTGGCTGCCTATTTCTTGCCCTCTATGAGGATATGATGCAATCACTCCAGCCCCTACCAAGCCTATTTTTCCCAACCTGACTAACAGCAGAGGTGGAACAGATCCAAGAGGACAGCAGGAGGAAAGGACAGATGTGGCTGCCATCAGCGTGGCCTCTCCTCTAATATGCAGAGACAGGCTGACAGTCCATCAATGTCTTCCCTAAACTGCCCAGGCAGACACGGAAGAGTCGAACGAAAAAGCAGCTGAAGGACTGACAGAAAAAGGAGGTGAACCTTTTGGAACTACACCAAATTAAGGAATAATTTTACCCTAAGGAAGATCAAGATAAATGAGCAATGCTAAAACCTAAGAGAAAATCAGACTTATAAAGCAAAACACTCTGCATAAGTGGTTACATAACATTCCAAATAAGACACACTCACTCACACACACTCTCACACACACTCTCACACACACTCTCACACACACACACTCACACACACACACTCACACACTCACTCACACACTCTCTCACACACACTCTCACACACACTCTCACACACACTCACACACACACTCACACACACACTCACACACGCACTCACACACACACACTCACACACACACGTAGGCTCACCAGCTGCAGCATGTCATAGATTGACTCGGAGGAGCGCTTGGAGCTCCTATTTCTCCACAGCACAGACATGCTGACCACTAAAGTTGCAGGGGTCACAACAGGATGATCCCCAAAAGACCAAACCCAGCTCCACCTTGACCTTCTCTCCTCACAAGAGCCGCCCAAGCGTGAGAATGAGAGCCCTCACTCTGATGAGACGCTGTTTAGGAAGCGAGAAAGCCTGCCTTCTTGTTAGTTCTCCCAACACTACCGCGTTTTATCAACACAACCTCAACCTTTCTTTCCTTGCACTTCCCTTCCTGCTTTGCCTGTCTGGTCTGTTCTCGGGGTAGATGGCACAAGTGGTTGTGTTAGAGAGAGAGCATGAGAAAGCAAGTGAGCAAGAGAGAGCATGAGAGAGAGTGAGAGAGAGAGAGAGTATAATAACAATAATAATCCCATCTGGAGCAGGATGAGAGGGACAGGAGGGGAGGGGTAAAAGGCAGGAGAAGCTCAGCAGCAGCATGTCACTCGCACCCACTTGTCCATCAATGCCCAGCTTAGCGCAGCTAAAACACCAATAACACCACTGTCACCGCCAAGAATAACAACAACAACAAGAGATCGGCGTGCAGTCTTACAGCACAGTTATGCTCTTTGATTCACTTTGACTTTACTCTACATGCACACTAACTGAAGAGTGAGTGAGAAAGAATTCCAATGTGATGATTGTATATGGCACTTTCAGATGAAGCAAGGAGTTATGAATTGAATCCCTCCATGTACAGTATGTCAAGGGAGAGCCGTGTATGGCACACAAAAACACAGCAATACAGACCAACACAAAGTAGAAGGTTACGCAAATTAACAAGGACCCCAGCATACAGAAGTGGGAACTTACAGCCCTTAACCGATACAATGAACACCAAGATCCAGAGATCCTAAATGGCAATGGTGCACAGTCAGTTCTAAAAAGTCAGAAAAAGATCCATCTTAAAAACGTTAGAAACAGATATAAAGCAACGTTAAAAACATTAAAAATTAAATGCGCCATACCTCCATCCATGCACGTAGTACCAGTAATGAGCTCAAGGAAGAAAACCAGAACAAGAAGAAGAAAAGGAGAACAAAAAAGCAGGCGAAAGTATGAGAGAGAGGAAGCAAGTCTGGACCTGTTCAGAGACTCCTGTACTGCCAAAGGAATCTCAACTAGGACACAGTTTTGTAGGTGTAGCTTTGTACACCAAGCCCCCACCTTCTTTCACACACGCACACACACACACGCACGCACACACACGCTTAAGGAGGATTCGTCTTATCAGAAAAGTAACTCAGGAACAGGACAGGGACAGTAAGGCAAGCATTTCCTTCCCTAGAAAGCAGGGATGTCCTCTTATCACCCACTCTCTTTAAACATATGACTATAACGATGTTGAACGCTGCAAGCATGTGAGCACTTGACAAAACTGAGCTGTATACGAGACCTGGAAACATTCAATGATCATTGTCTTGTTTGCTGTTCAGAGTATAAACAGAATGCAGGAGAAATGAAGACTTAAGACTCAATCATTCACTTTCTTTCACACCAATACACACAGATGTACTGTATGTATACACACAGATTACTATAAAGACCATACCTGTACCAACCCAGTCATGTTCAACAAAACTCAGGAAACTTATTGTAGGAGTAAAATAAAACTTTTTTTTATGTTTACCATTTTTTCATTCATGACTTTGGATTTTGGTGTAAAACTTCTTACATATATTCAGTATCATGTAAACAACATATTTGTGACCAAAAAAGTTACATAGAACCTTATAATGCACACAAGCCTGCATTTCAAAAGTGATCAACATGAAATTCACTAGACTTTATCAAACCTGTCTTTGTTTTTCTCCAGTGAGAAGACTTGGGGCTAAAAAGCCCAGTGATTTGGCAAAAGCAGCAAACGCTGCACCTAATTGGCTCAGAACTTGAAGGACGACGCTTATCATCTCGTCCATCTCATCAGAGATGCTGAGAAATGCACGCAGGCATTATTCAAATTGGGAAACTAATGAAGTCCTTCTCCTCTTTGTGTACGGGGTTGTCTGTTTCCTCCAGCACCTGCCTCAATTTATCAGCACAAAGCAATCTGAATCGTAATTTAGCAATTAGAATGCAGGACTAATTAAAGAAGGTTCCTCTTCACTCTTTCCTCTCCAGAAAACCAGCAGTGAGATCATAACACTGGCCAGCAGTGTGATTTGAAAAAAATAGGGTGGGGGCTACAAAATCCCACCCCCTCTGTACATCTCACATTTACATGCACAAAACATGGCCGGTCTAAAGGGTCTCACTTAGCAGGAGCTCAATAGCTGCTAAAGATGCTCAGTTGATTAGACAGAAGTAGCAATAGCTTCAATAAGAGCTGTACGAAGAGGGAAAATGGGGTCTAATTAGAACCAGCTATGAGTAATCAGATTCTTCACTTTGGAGTGGCACCAGGTGAGACACTGTAATAGCTTGCATTAATAAGTTACTGCCTCCAGTAGGACTAGAAAATCCTGTGTCTCTGTTCAGAGCACAGAGTTTGCTTTATTTCAACTTATAAATAATATGTATAAGAATAAAGGAATAATAAAAGGTGGTGATGGCCAAGTGTGACACTGGCTTATTAAGCAAGGTGCTCAAAAAAAGTTAAAATTAGCTCAAATAAATTACTTTGGGCAAAACACTGGCAAAATGTAATGTAGATCTTAATCTATTTGTGAGTCTTACATGATTTCTGATTGTTGTTGTGCAGTAGCATTCATTTTAACAAGCTGAATACAGGTATAATGAGATTCCTTGGAGAAAGCCTAAAAGGAGAGAAGGAGACAGACATAGATGGACACCCCCCCCCCCCCACACACACACACACACACACACAGATGGCATGGCATTGCTGTGCATGAGTTATTGGGGCTAAACACGCGGCACAGCAGCAGATGGTGTATCGGAGCCCAGGCCAGAGACACAGAACGATTATTTGCTCCTCCTCTACTGTCATCAGATGGCAGAGAGAGAAGGGGGGGGGAGGACAAAAGGACTAAAAAATTATGTGAATAACAAAGGCAGAAGCAAGAAGACAGAAACCCGGCACCAACTTTTGTGCATTAAATCAAGTCACCATCAAATACAAAAAGCACCGTGCTTTGACCTGAACTCACCTCTGCAAACTGACAAACAACAAGCTAAATCAAGCATGCAAGGATCATTTTATTACCCATTCCTGTCTCCTAATTGAATGTAGAAGGCATTATTTAAGATTTAAGACTATGATGTGATCTCTGAAACACTGATTAACTAGAGGGAAATGGGAGTGAGCGGTACTCGGTTTTGAATGCAGCATTAGAAAATCAGGGTGACAAGCGTGTAGACTAGTCTGGCTTCTGCGCCGACACTGAGGCAAATCAAATGCACTGAGCGTGATTGAATGAGTCTTCATCTTAATTAGAAAGAGACTGCATTTTTTCCTTTCTCAAAAACACACACAAATACATGCACATTTTATCTGCGTATCCCATGACCTCAATGGGATATGTGAATGCATCATTACTACAGTTTGCTGAGCGTTTATGTGTGTGAGCAATCCCATCCCTCTGATGCAGCCTATGAGGTTGTAAACCCATGAAGCAAATGCTTTTGCGATCACACAAGAGAGTACATATAATAATAGATTGAAAATAATATGACTATCAAATTGCACTGATCTCATTATACCGATGATCTCAATATACCGTGTGCCAGATAGTGTGCATAGTGTAAGTAAAACCTCACAGAAATATTATCAGCAATGGCCTAAGCAATGAAATTGTGTGGCTCACTATAACTATCTAGGTGTCACTTATGATGTGAAACAGGAGATGGCCCCATTGTGCTTCAGTCAATGGGTTGAAGGAAGAGGACAGGCTGTTAGAAACCTTTAGGACTTTAAGAATCTGAACCTGGTCAAGTGAAAACCAAACCACGGGCCCTGAAGCCAACATGAAGACATGTGCTAAAGGGAAACAGTAACACAGTTTTAAACACCTCCGTGTTTGTCTGTGTGTCCAAACTTTGAAGTGTTGCTGACTGCTGACTGATAATGATCCTCCAAAGCTAGCAGCACTTTGTGTTCTTGCATTGGGTGTTGCAACGTTTGTCAACCCTGCACACTTGTATAACACCTTCTACCAACCATAAATGACATCTGATCTGAAACACATTCTCACTGACCTCTGATTAATTGCTTGGAGTGATAGGTGCATACAGCTCTGTAGCTGATTGTGCGATGATGATGAATTTCAGCAACATTATGTCATGGCACCTCTGTCTTACCTTAGAGTCAGTTTCCATCTCAGCCACTGGGCCATCCACTGTATCCTCCACAGCTAAAATGGCTCTTTCTTCCACATCTTCAGGGTCTGGGCTCTCCAGCACAAGTCCAGATGCCTCATCCAGGACGTCCTCTAGTGGGAGCATGGGATCAGGGCCAGGTGAGAAAGGGAGAGATAGCCAGAGAATGAAATATTGGAGAGCAGAGAAGCAGAGTGGAGATAAATTAGTAATTGTTTCATTAGGTATGTTTCCATTTTCAAAAATCTTTATTATATATTCGTATTCCACCTGTAAGAACAGTTTTTATATGTTTGTTTGATTTTTATTCCTGGTGTTTCCATTAAGATTTTTTCAGGCACAAGTTCTCCAATACACTAGGTATTATTGGTGAAATCAGACATAACTAAATAAAATACAGTACTGTGCAAAATTTGGTGGCAAACAATAATTATGAGAAAATGTATTGAACAGAATATCACACAAAAGTCTTCAACACTAAATGCAGTATAAAATCTGTAATATTTCATTTGTAATAAACTTTTGTTCAATATTGGATGCCGCTAATTCCATTCATCAAACCAGTTTGTTCCAGCTGTTTCATGCCAGTGGAGTTCATTCGCATAAATAAGTGATAAAACTATTATACTTGGTGTTGGAGACTTCTGTGTAATTGTATATTAAGTTCACATTTATAAGATTATTGTCCGACACCAAAAAGGCAATAATGTGTTACTGCATGGCTGTTTGACTGAAAATGGATTGAATGTATTGTACATTTTCCCATCATTATTGTTTACCACTAAATAATTAACAATAAGTACTGAATGGTCATTTGATTAAAAACTGAATAAGCAAAGGAGTGGTCTTTGACTTTTGCACAGTACTGTACACGATTACTCACATTGTCCATCCATTTCTGAAATGATTAAGCCACATGCATAAATAATGGATAAATAAATCATAAATAAAAGTTTACAAGATGAATTTCTATTTTGTTATCATCATCACTAAGTAGTATCCCACTTATAAAATAGGTATAGTATAACAGGTTAGTATTACTATCTTCCAAGAACCATTTATTCGATTTTATTGTGTTGTATTTTACTTATATAACTTTGTTACTCTGGTGGTATTTATTGGATTTATTAGTTTTCAACTCCCTATTATGTATTTGATTGCATCTTTTGTATGTATACTTTCTTCTTATACTGTGTTGTGTTTGGCTGTTGTAACCATGCAATTTCCCTTATGGGAATAATTAACTGATTAATTAATGAGCTAAGTAAATAATAAAAATTAGGGATGCAACCCTCTGCAGGTTTCTGTTGGTAAGTTATGCAAAATGCCACAGGCATGATGGCTGCATGCTTTTAAGACAAGTTGTGTCCTGTATGTGCAAGATATGCGTTGTCAGTCAACATCACACACGTTCATGGCATAAAATAAGTCAGTGGATCCAAATAAGTGAAAACCATCCGATACCAATCCAGTGTTTATGGCCAGTAACGATACTCACTATCAGATCATTACATCACTAATCATTTTAATACAAAATATAAATAAATCATTACAAAAAATTATACATAACATCAGAGCCAACTTTAATTGTGCTGTAAGTGTGTTAATGAGTGTACCTTGACTCTGGGAGAAGATGTCTGTACAGAGATTGTGCGGTGTGTCTGAGCGGCGGGGGAGCAGTGGGCACTGTTGATACGGCTCAGATGAAGGCACAGCACTGATGGCCAGTGTGAGAGACGGTTTAGAGAACGCAGCACGCAGGTCAGACAGCTCCAACACACTCGCCTCCTTATCGTTCAGCTGCAGGATTTCATCACCGGCTCTCAGACCTACAAACACACGCATAATCAGAACCTAAGGTGAGTGCAAAGCCATCAGATGACATTTTTGTAGAAATACAAAGCAATTTGACACAACACACAATACGTTTTAGACACATTTCTGATTTTAGAATGACATCTATAAAACAAAATTAAACATTTTATTAAATATAATTGTAAATGTTTTATTTACTGACCCAGGGCATCTCTTTTGATTTTATAGCAATACAATTGTAATATTCATTTTAAATTGCCCAATATTTTTTATCTTTAATTTGGTGGTTAGCAATATAAACACACAAAACCTCTTTTACATGCGTGGTGATTCTCCAGATGACAGGGATGTGTTCTCTGGTGTGTGTGCAACTTTTTGTACCATATTTACACAGATCAATAATTTTCAAACCCCTTTATTTCACATTGTTAGTTACACTCCTTGCAGGAAAGAACAGACAAAAAGCCTCTTCTGCTGCACAACAGCCTCACAGCTGATTCCCATTCTCTTGATTATCAATTAGCAGCATATGAGCTGCCCAATTAGCATCAGATAGCTCAATTAGCACTCATTAGGCAGGACCGCTACTCTAATTGCTTATTGATGCTCATAGCCAGCTACTGCAAGAGAACCATGCCAGCTAACAGAGAACGTTATCAGAATGTTCAGTAATGTACTCGACAGGTTCCAAGAAGGTTAGGCTGTAACATTACAAAAATAACATTCCTTAAATGTTCTAAAAACCTGTCATGTCAATGGTTTGCTTTCCAATGTTCTTTAAGTGTTTTTCACACAACGTTCCCAGTCAGACAAAAAAACTAACATTATGGAATTGTTTGTGTCCAAGTTATAACAATTCTTTTTTGCAGAAACAATGTCGGAACATAAATTTATATTTATACATATTAAATATTATATATTATAATGTTATATATTTTTTTATATACCATTTATGAAAAAAGATTCAGCTTAATAGACTCCTATAAAAGATTCCTAAAACTGTAACGTTCAAAAAATGTTGTGCAAAGGAGCTGGTTTTACTTGTACACTACAGGAGCAAGAATCATTTAACTGGCTTTAGTTTTTTATAGGTGAAAATCTTTCAAGTTGCCTTACACACGCACACACATTAACGCCAGCATAGCTTGAGGTGTGACCCAGTTGCATGTGAAGCAAACCCTCGGTATTGGAGTAATGACAAAGGCCAGAGTGATGTCATCAAAAAGAGCTGCCAGTGTTGCATGTCGTGACTGGCCTGGATTAGGAACACACCTCCTGGGCAACACGCTACAGCGCTGCATCTTCCACCCTCATTTACCTCGGACTGCGTGTGGCTTTCATTTCAGTTTCAGCATAGTGTGTGTGTTTGGGGCACAAGCTTCACAAACAGGCTTTGCTCTCCGGGCGTACACACTGTCGACCTAGCTTTGTGTTCATTGGCCTGGTTACTCACAGAGTTTAGCCATAAGCACTTTTCTGCTTCAGTACTGGTGCATGGCTGAATGACATGACTAACCAGTGTTAATTAGTGCCTAGCACTCACATGCACACACTTAAACACACACATTTGTGTTTTCTACAATTTTAGCCAGAACATTCCCAAAATGTCATACAGAACACTGTGCTCAGATTCACATCCCCCAGATTTCCTAATATACACATTATCAGAGTGTTTTTTATGTGCGAGATTCATTTCTGTATGCTGGAATAAATGGCATTTCAGGAACAGGAATGTTTCTGGTTTTGATTCATCCTCAGCTTTTTCCCCTGGTCACCATGCGTCACATATTTGAACTCAGATGTTATAAGTCATAACCGAGGTCAGATGGAGCTGAGCTGGCATTCGGTAGAGTGGAATTAGTTTAATTTGCTTCTCCTGCTAATCCAAACCTCATGTCAAAGCTTTTTAAATACATTTCCTTCAGCTGAGTGGAGATTTGGGTCAGCCTGTGCTGTTTAAAATAGCTTGATATTCCCTCAGCAATGTCTCAGCAAACTGGCAGGGCAAGGCACTTTATTAGAACACACCGGGTGATGGTCAGATTAAATCTATTGCCGAAAGTAAACAAGCCTTTAGCCTTTAGCCAGCAGTGCTTATCATCTGTTGGCAGTAACACTAATGCTTTATTTAAGCTTATAGAGCAAGATATACATTAAGGTCCAATAGAAGGTCACTGGACATCGGAAGCTCAGTGAATAAAGCTTATAATAACTGTTGCTTGTACAAACCATTGTAAATGTTCAGTCATGGGCTTAGTTGTGGTTGATTGTAATTTAATAATTGTATATTTATGCTTATGTTTTACTTCTGTATTCCATATTTTTATTTATGTCCTCTATTTTTGTAACATGGCACAAAAATATGTGCTGTCTGTACAATGTGAGTCATTCGAGCTCATACTATGATTTATCTCACTGGTTGCGCTCTGAAAGTTCAGCGGCAAATGGGATCAAGTCGAATTTGATAGAACCTTGAGTTCAGCGGCAAAGCGGAAAATTGGCATCAGAGCTGATCTCCTTACCTTTAGTGAAAGCCATGCCTTCTGCCTTTACGTTTGTAATATGGAGCTGCTGCGTGCCATCTTCATCCACCACAGCCACAGAAAACCCTATAGAGGAGATGCGAAGAGTCGTGAAGTTGATTTTAATTGATAAAGAGACTGTGGGTTCAATTCCTTCAGCAATAAAAATACGATATTTATTAAGTGAGATATAAACAGAAGGGTGAAAAGTCCTACCATAACCAATGGCGCAGGATTCATCTCTATCAAACTGGATAACTTTGGTAGTTTTGGCACAAATTTCAATCTCTTTGTAGAGCTGAATGGAAAGAGATGAAGTTGTAAAAAAAAAAGTGTAAGAACCCATCAGAATGATCAGGATTTCTGCACGAATCACTCATAAAATGTGTTCGGCTTATTATTTAACAAGCACAACTTTTTATAGAACCATGGACAACGTTGAATAAACATCATAAAAGACAGCCTATGAAATCATACACTCTGACAGCCTCTTTGGTTTACAAAAAGGTGAAACAACAACAATTTTATCCTCAAGCAACCCTTGATCATCATCGGAAATGAAGAAATGATAAAAGAGAGAGAAACAAGAAATAAGGCTTTTTCTGTGAATTTAACTCATCTCGGAAGAACTGCGTCTGGACAACAGCTTAAGGAAATGAGGTTTTAAGGTTATAAAAATGTTTTGGATGTTTTCTTTATGTTCTAAAGGGGATAAATGCAACAGAGAATTGTAGAAAGAGAAAAAGGGGAACATCAAAAGACAAAGTGAGAGAGTGAATAAGGGAGTTGAGTGAATTATCATGTTCTGCGAATCTGCAGTTTGCATAATTCATCATTTGTGCTGCAGTTTCTCTTAATACAAGTTAATACACATCACAACGTACATCCCAGACATCTGCTCGACTTTGCCTCTATATATCTCCCCCAGTATATTTAATCTTTATTTCCATTATAAGCTATATAAACAATATTACAGAAACAAACACCCAAAAACCCCTCACATGCATTGTGTAGGTGTGAATGCAAATATTATTTCACCTTGTTACTCTCAGGTCAAAATGACCTGAATATAATGTAAATATGCTTTCTGTAAAAAGCATGTTTTATATTCATTAAGAAAATTGAGCCAAGCTGTTGACGTTTCATTCTGGAAAATAAATATTTTAGTATTGTTACATATTTTAAAATAGGCAATTTTAAACAAAACATAAAGAAAAAAAATAGGATATTCCACCCCAACAACACTGCTACACCAGGATCAGCTCTGAGTTCCCTAACAGAGAATTATGGATTTAAAAAAAAGTTTCAGAATTGTATATAAGGGCCTCTGTCTCTATAGTACCAATATCCTACCAGTCATGGCGATTCCTGATTAAAGCTGTAACTATAACTCACCAGGTCCCAGAGTTCCTCCTCTGGCTTAGGGACGTAAAATTGCACTTGATTGTCGATTAGAAACTTCAGGCGGAGATACTTCTTGGACGGATCCAGGCCGTGGGCCTGGAAGAGAACAGAGGAAAGAAAATACATGATTAGCATCCACATTGTAACTGATGAGTTATAGTTGGTCAAATGTAGTGGAGTAAAACTGATTCATAGGCTTTTGTGGCAAAAGACAGCCCAAAACACTGACACACAAAACAAGAGCCACTCTAGCTGCAGTGTTTAGTTCAGTTAAAGTATGTTATAATCCAAAAGGTCACAGGTCAAAGACTTTTATCAGTTAATTCACTACAGTGCTGTGGCAAAAGGCAGCAGCATGATACACATGGAGCATTCAGTACCTACCTTACCTTTCTACAACATTTTGCACAATTGTAAAGCAACCATGAGAGTGAAATAAATTAAACAATTTATAATTATGATTAAAGGAAAACAAGTATACACAGATCACCACTCTGAACCACTTGATCTAATCAACAGTGCTCCTTTCCATGTGCCCTAGCTAGGCTGAAAGCTGGCAACTGTTTTATTTTTCCAATATAATGTAGTTATGTATACAAATGGCATTTGAAATACCAAGCCCATTACTTATTAAAACAATAAAAACTTTAAAAATATCACTCCATAAATTGAAGATATAAATTTTTATGAGGGCACACGAAACATTAAGTGCCTCATATTGTATTCCATTACCTTATTTTACAAAATTTGCCATTTTTAAGGATTTAATAGGTCTGCATACCAACATCACATCATAACTTATTTAAAATTCTATTTCCACAGCCACCGCTCATTTTTTAAGATGTGCATGTGCATTCAAATATGCACACAGACTAACTGGGAACATTCAGGTTTTCTTAGCAGCATTTAATATGCATTGAAGCACATTATCAGTATGCAAAATAAAGGTGAGTGATAATAGTCTGTTCCAGGCTCTGAACTGATGTGAACTGCTGAAGTTGTGAGACCTTTTTTCTGTGATTCATCCCACATTTCTTTCTAAGTTACCTTGATCCCTCCAACGCCTCAGATGCTTTTCCTGCTAATTGCAAGGACAGACTTCGCAGAAGCAGGATGCTGTACATGTATACCTGTAACTGTTCCAGCTCATTGCTCAGGGTCAGGTTCTCTGATCCCTGGGTTACTGTCACCTTCGGATTGATTAACGTATAAGAAACACAAAAATATGGCCAGCTGTCAAACCAGACAGAAATGACTCTCTTTTGATCAAACCAATCCAAGCTAGTCATAGAGAATTTTCTCATTACTGTCTTGTATAGATGATAATGGCACAGAAGAGTTTGGAGTTTGTCCTCGGTCTGGGCACACCATGCATTGGCGTCAAAAGCGCAGGCTGAGAAGTGAGAAGATTGGGCCTCTTTATGGTAATTACAGGTCAAAGAGCAGGGGCCTGTTTTGCAAAAGCATCCCAGTGGAAATATTCCCAGACGAGTGTAGAGTGAGTAACACTTTAAACACTCACTGTAACTGGTATGATGATATTTACACTGTGTTACTTTCGGGAAAACTGGGCTGCAGTCTGTCATGGACAATGATGAAGGTTTTTTATATTGTGGTATGCAGTATCCATTAACAGATGTAACAAACCACTGGACAGTATTTACTTTGGTTTTGCTTGATTAGATATATGCTCATTAAAATCCGGTGTTTACATTGCTAGATATATTAGCCATTTTCTGACTAAACTCATTGTAAACAACTGTAGTATCTGACCTCAGATTGGCATTTGTTCTCAGGCATTATATAAATAACTAAGTGAGGTCTTCTGGCTAATATACACATGACAAAGATAAGTATTGTGAGGTTTTCAGATCGGAGAAAAGTCAGGGGAATTTAAAAAAAGCTACATACCACAATTTCTTAGGCTGAAATAGAGAGAGAATGTGATTGAAAACATCGATCTAATGTATTGTAGCTTTGAACTCTGCTGTGCATCACCTGATCTCCCTTGGGGCCTGTGCTGACCTGTGTGTGTGTGTGTGTGTGTGTGTGTGTGTGTTTGTGTGTTTGTGTGTATGTGTTCACCTTGCACACTGCTTCCAGTGCTTCCATGGTTTTCTCTCCTGGCTGTATGATTGCCAGAACAGGCTGATCGTTGGGCAAAATCACCCAAGATGGCATGAGGTAGTCAGGAATCCATATGTCACTGTCTGCAGCATGCTGAGGAAGGCTCCTCATGGACCCTGTCTGATCCTTCCATAAAGCAAATGACAAAATAAAAGTCAATAGGTAATATCTGTGTACAAGAATAGATAAAATGATAATCAATAGCAATTATTTTTGCTCAATATTAAAATCAGAATTATTTATCACAATTATTCAGCCAATTTAGTAACAAAATAGTTTTACTGAACTTATCATTTTATGATTTTAAATAAACAGAATAGCTTTTTATCCCATTGCACATTATAAGCCTATATTCCTTCAAATGTATAAATCTTCAAATCAAAATAAGACTGCTCCTCAGTTACATTAATTGAGTGGATCATTTAAATGCTAAATATAAAACAAAATTAGACTAACTAACTAACTAACTAACTAAATAAATAAACAAATAAGTACATAAATAAATAAACCACCACAGACATAATGGGAGCTTGTGATGTAATGCAAGTCAATAAACCCAATATCTATTGTTAACCAATTAACTAATTTTAGCTAAGCTCATCAATAATGCTGTCGATTTAATTAATTAATTAAGTAAGCCTAGAATTGTGATCATGTTTAAAATACAAGTCCTAGTAGGCAAGAACACAAATGTTTTGATATGGTATACAAAGAATATGCATATACACTCTATATATATGGTAGATGGCTTCACTGCATCATGCCTGCAATGTTATTTAATCTTATCACATGCATTATTTAATCTTATCATAATTAAACAGGGCTGTCAAAATCGATATGGCAGAAATGCATCAAGCCAGATCTGTGTCTAATTCCAGCTAATTTGTCAAATCTAATTAACATGGCCTCCAACCATGGCAGGATCTGATCTTTTTTTGCCCCTCTGAGGCGAGGCCTGGCCCGAGGTGGCTGATCGATGGGGTGACATTTGACGGCCAGGAGGGCATTGTGGGTAGGGCATGGGGCTCTTGGCACTCTACTCCCAGGCCTGTCAGCAGGTCCGGTCTGCTGTCAGCAGCAGCATGCTGCCTGAGTGCTGATATCTTATCTTCCCATATCGGGTGACAGGCTTCACTGTGCCCTTTCTCTCCCAGCAATCTGGCTACAGCATGCCACTGATGGTGGGCAATGTAATGAATGAGAGCGAGCCCACACACAGGGAGGAAGGGCAGTGTAAAGGATTGTGTAAAGACTAGCTGGTGAAGCTCGTTGGATGGATGGTGAACAGGCTTGTAACTTTTTGTAACTCTCTCTCACATACTGTACATATGCACCAAATACACACCCAGAATGAGTATACATACTCATTTTTTTTGCTCTCTTTACACAGATACACATTCTTATACATACACACAAACACAGTATACATGCTCATTCTATTGTTTTAGCTCTCTGTCTACCTCTTTCTCTCTCACAAACACATGCATACACATTTCACCCAGTAAAACACACACCATCTGTCTCATCCAGGACTGTAATGGATGTGTCTGGTGGGAAAGGAGTCTGGCATCCCCCTCATCTTTCCCAGGAGACCCCCAGCAGCAATGCCCAGTGAACAGAGCCTCAGGGGCAAACCAGAGCTGAACACCCCTATCTTTCAATTCATTTCCCTCTCTCTCCATCTCCTACTAAGCTTCTATATCATACCATAGTTTTTTTTCTTTCTCGGTAAATGTGCATACAGGACAATATAATTAATTACAACAAGTCTCTTTGATTCACAACAAATGTATTTCACTTACTGAGCCCTCCTTGGCCGGATCATCAAACATTTGCTCCAGACTTTTCTTCACTGGTTCCTCTCCATCCACAAACACCTATAACAGAGAGAACAGCCAGAGATGATCACATTCAGGCACTGCTAATCTGCCCTGAGATGTATAACTATATTCATGTCTTATTTATGAAATAGTTAAACTGAACGGACACTTTATATATTATTCATAAACTTAAGACTGTGCTGAAGCAGTCAACCAAAGCAAAAGTTTCACATTTGCCAGAATCAGAAAAAAACGTCAATGTAGTTTGATGGTTTTGTGCAGATTAAAAACTCTCAACAGGAAGAACAGTATGCATGGCTGGCTTTCCAAACTGTTTAAATTGCACATAGACAGATTCTGTGCACCCTTACTAGAGTTTTCCAATAACTAGTATTCGTTGCCAAGAAGATGTACATCTTGCACAGCTCAATTCTATAGCTTGTAACTATAAAATTGCTTATTTGAACTCTCATTCGAATTCCAATAATCAGGAACCTATTAAAATCCTTAGGTCTGCCATTACAATGAAATCAATGACTGATTAAACAGTGAATTAAAAACATTATCCAAATAGGCAAACTTATCACTAATTGAGAGTCTAAGCTTCTAGTTGAACCCTAGAATCCTGGATATCAAGATTAATGAGGAGACCTGGCTAATGCTGGGTCTGTCTTTGTTCTTCTTTTTTGAGGTAGTATCCAGACCCCACAGCGAGGAGAAACGGCTTTTGCGTTTACTGGAAGAACGGGACAAGGCATGTGTCCGCCTCCGAACGCTAGTCTCTGTTCTTGCCGCAACCTGGAAACCATACACACACACACATACACAGAAACACATCAGTTATCCTGAATACAGTAAGCCTTTACTTGCCTATACAGAATAATACATTAACCATCAGCATTAGCACTGACACACAATAGCATAGTTTGCTTTGAGTCTCAAAATTATGGCACAAAAACATGGTGACATAAACGGCACCAAGCTTATCTTCCCTACAGTAACCCTTTTTTGATTGTGGTGATAATGTAAGATGATGACACCTCTGCATGCCCTAAGCCCCTGATAGGAATGGATATGGCTATCTTGGTGCATATATAGGTCACAGCATGAATATACATATAGCCACAATGTTTTGGCATCCACCTATAACTCCTGCAGAGACAAAGAACCAGTCTGGCGTTTCTGGGTTAATTCACATTGGGGCAGAGCTACGCAACAAAGCTGTAATTTTGCAGCAAAGATGACAATGTTAATCCCACATGTCATTATAGAACCAATAAATCACTTAGAAAATATGATTGCAACTCTCATATGAGGAAAGGTGCAATCGCTGATGAGCCAATGCACTGCAGGCTCTCTTCTGGATGAACAGTTTTTGAGCATGAACTGAAGAGTGAGAGTTATTTTTGAAAAAGACATGCTATGCTTCTTTAATCTTGTTAAATGCTCACAAAGAATATATTACATGGGGTAAAGTCCCTACAAGCCAAAAAAGCCAATTACTGACTCATCATTGTAGCATACCTCATGAAAAAACTCTCCCTTTCAGCTTAAAACTGGAATCGATTTCTCATTGAACTCAGTTCTCAGAGTAGGGAAGAACAATGCTAACAGACTGGTCTAATTCCGCCATTCATTCTCCCATGCAGTTCTTTCAGGTGCCACTGAAAAACATTTTTCATGTCATGCCAATCTGCACATTTCATAACTGCAACAGTAATGACAGAAGTGTAGGATGACGGCTAAATTCTGCAATGCTGGATGTGTTAAGATGTGTTAAGAGAGCCTTGCAGCCTGCCTACATGCAATTAATCTGTTTTTTGGACCTGAGTGATGTTATGTGAGAACACTAGAATGCATGAGTGAGTGGGAGAATGTGTGTGTGAGTGTGTGATAGGGCGTGCCCGTTTGTAAGAAGAGAAACTGAAGAAAAACTAAAGACTTACAGATTAGTACTGTAGATTGGCATGCATAAGACTGATGTATGTTTGCATTTGTGTGTGTGTGCTTGTGTGGTTCTTTAATAATATTGCAACTTTCATACACGGAATGCAGCTCAAAGTGCTTTACACAGAAATAAACCAAAAGCAACACAGTGAAGTGAAACATTCCAATAATTTAAAAAAGATAAATAAAAAACACTAAAAACAGGTTATGTAAATAAGAATAAAGGATAATGATTAAAGTCACAAATAGTGAATAAATACTGGCGATAAAACTAAGACAGATATAAAATCTAAAGAAAAGTCGGTAACACTTTACTTAAGGAAAGTGTTCATAGAGCTACATGGAACCTACATAAGCCATGATGTAGGTTTATGTCAGTTGTTATGAAGGGCTCATGTAGGTGTCATGTAGCCCTATAAACATTGCCCTTACCGAAAAGCCAAAGTATAAGTATGATTTGCATCTTAAAATTGCTAATAGAGGGTGGCAAACAGATTTCCTGTGACAGGGAATGAATGTGTGTAGAGTATATGTGTATGTGCGTGTATGTATCCATACCAGGGCATGGAAGGAAGAGACAGAGAAGATGCCCAGGCGGCCCATGGTCAGTTTTGTGGGTCGGGAGGCGAAGGCCAGTAGGCGTTTGGGGTTGGGGAGCTCGCCGCCCTGCAGGCTGGACAAGTAACAGCGGAAACGGAACAGATCCATATGAAACTGCTCGAGGTTCTGCTCCCATAGGAAGATCTGAGACAGAGAAAACGAGAGGGTGGGGGATAGGATTAGTAAGATCAATAAACAATAAAATACAGCGTAATGGAACAGATATGAAACTGCTTCAGGTAATACTCTCACAGTAAGATTTGAGATTCACAAATAGAGAGAATTTTGAAATAAGATCAATAAAGAAGAAAATATAGCTTATTTCTAATGAGAAATATTATCCCAAAAAATGTAAATGCTCTTATACTGTCTTTATGACAATATATTTACCACAATGTACATGATTAGGAAAAGAAAGTCGAAGTGGTGTTTCGTGGCAAGTGCTGTGGGCAAGAACATTATTAATACTTTCTTTGGTAGTGCTGGAGGACAGTGTTGGTCAGCAAACCTTATCCACACATGCATTATTCTGAGTCAATTTAGAGACCATGGAGGAGTATACACCTCCACCTCTCGAACAGCAAAAACACGAACACACCCACACATTCCTCTTTCTCAAACACAAACCTCCACACACTTTCCCTCCCACAGGCACTCATACCACTTCTCAAACACATACTTACTGCATACACCAATCTCCCACACATAAACTCTAACGCCCATGCAAACATCCAAGCATTTGCTTGACCACAGCCCTATTCACACACCTACTCAAAAGATTATTCCATATAAACAACCATTATCTCCAAGAAACACACCTTCAAATTATCATAAAAACCAAAACAACTATTTAAAAAAATACCTACTCCATATATGGAGGACTCACTACATAACTCCTTATGACTTCTTTATGAGATTTGAGTAAAGTCAACAGGAAACATAAAACTGGCTTCAAGAAAACAATTACCTAACTGGAGAAAATGTAAAATAGTAGCAGGAATGCAGTTGTGTTTCAGCAAGCTAGTAATCCCAACTGTGTGCACTACATTCCAGTCACATGTAAAAACAGATGCACAGATTTAAGATTGTGCCCTGGGGCAGAAGCCCCACGTGTGTTCACTGAGTGCAAAGAGGATGGCATTCTTGCAATAGACATGCAAAAATGTTTCAAAGTGCAATGTTACAAAACAGAACATTTGCCTTGAGATAACCAGTTAGGGAAACAATGACAGCATGCAAATGATGAACAGCAAACCTGTTCTATATCTATCAACTCATAACACTGAACAACATGCCTCCTTAAACATGGCCCATTTTTGAAAACAGTCAGTGCTGCAATAAATCAGATTCTGAGAAGCTGACTGAACTCTAAATAACACACCTGTTCCAGAATGGTCTTCCTCTTTTTACTGTCAGTAACAGCTGAGAGCTGCATGTCTCCCATTTTCTTCATCTTCTCGTCCATATCAATCTTCTGCTCCAGCTTTTTTATCTCGCAGTGCAGGAAGCGTACAGTGTCCTCGCGGTGGTGCTGCCGGGCCACTGCCGTGGCACACGCTGAGTGGATGGCCGTGATCCAGTTCTCCAGCTCTGTCTGCCCCGACGTCTGATCACAGACACACCAGAGATGAGATTGTGTTTAGATAGCAGGCTAAAATGTTTTCATGTCCAGTTTTTCCCCTTGATTACACTTGTGAGTTTAGACAAACTACAGGGCTGAGACATTTGCTATAATTTTTTTTAAAATATGCCTTCAAATATAATCACTATAGAGTTATTTTATATATTAAACTTATAAGAAAACAGCTGTTCATTGGGAAATCAATAGAGAAGACAATAACCACTCACCATACCATTACTCTCATAGATGTCAATAAAACTTTCTGTTAATGTCAATGTTTTATTAAAAAATAGGACCCAACAACCATATATTCTATTTTCAGACCTTGTGTAATATCCACTGGTATAAAGTGTATCTAGCTGTTATTGTCTTCTCTATTGGACATTCTAATGACATTATCCTTTAAAACCAAGACCTGAATGATACAGATCATCTGCCGCAAAATGAAATGCCACTGAGGCATACAGATTTCCTGTTTTATCAAAAGCAAATAAAATAGGTCAGAAGAACTGAACCCTGGTTATTCGGCCATTTACTGCTACCACCCACCTGTTTTATAAACTGGTATATTTCAAACTGTTTGCCTAATTCTGAAGATCTCACGTGACCTCATGTGACCAAAATTTCTATAAAACGCAGCAGCAATAGTATATACACTAGAATCAGGGCAAACTCACCTGAAAGAAAAAGGCATCACCCAGTGAGTTACTGAGGCAGAAGACAAAGTCCTTCTTGGGGTGTTCAGGAACAGCCTGGACGATGCTGTTCTCAGCCCACACTGCATGTTTGGGAATGCTGTTGTGATCAATCACTGAGCGTCCATCAGTCTCATAGAGGAAGAGTGTGCATCCTGGAAAGGGTAGACAACAAAGGAGAAGAGACAGTAAAGGACTGTTTACTAGCATATTGTAGCTAATAATAAACAGATGAAGCAAGGATGCTAGGAAAGACAAAGGTTAGCAAGACCATGCTAAACATGCCTAGCTTCTATTCATTAACTTAAATCCCAAGGAACCACCAGTGGTTTCAGACTCTCATAATATGCTTAAAAGATTAACAATGTAAGCATGAGATGTTCACACATCAATGACCACCAGATAGGCAGAGACACCCTAATTAGAATATTACACCAGATTTGTTTGGGAATTGTAATCCACAGACAGAGACATCTTGGAACCTAGAACAGACTGTGCATTAAAATTCAAGGGCAAGGTTTGGCAGCTAGGTCAGAACAGATTTGTAATGAGTACTGAATAAATAAATGGGAATCTAAAAGGAAACAAGTATGGAGATTCATCTCCACCCTCCCATGGCAGAGAGAAAATGAGCCACCCTCTATGGGACAAGAAGTGGGAGGGCAGCAATGATTTGATTTGACGTGGCCAGGTTGAGCTGAATTACCTTAAACAGACAGCACAAAGTCTGGAGAGAACGCTTCAGAATAATTTGATTAGGTTCCATGTGCGAAGGACAGGAAGGAATGCCATTTGTGGTATTTTGGTGTGCTTATTTCAGGAATAATGAATGAGATGTATTCAAAATGGACTTTTGTATGAAATTTAATTGTGATTTAATTGAGTTGTGATTTAATGGGGTTAGGTACAAGCATCAAACAAAAGAATGGGGATATAACTTTACTGTTGATGTGATTAGGGTGAGGTAGAAAATCACAGGTGAGAGAAGTGAGAGAAGCATTATGGAATGCTATTGTACTTTAGCAGTCCCTATGGAAAAGAAGGCATGACCTTCAAAGGGGAAAAAGTAACTAGTCTAGCCTATTAATGTGGACACAATTATATAGACATAGGGACAGCCTTTTGAGGCTTAAAATCCTGGTTGTATCATGTGTATTTGAAAACTACTTGGGGCATGGCAGGACAACTCATCTCTTAAGCATCAAAGAATGTATATTTCATAATAAAATGCAATACTCCTGAAGGTAATCACCATAGCATGCATGAAGATAAAGTGATTACCACCTACTATTAAACTGAGTAGTTATAAAAAGTATTTAAATTTATTGAGTTCAGAATTTTACAGAGCCACTCTTGCTGCAATTGTGCATAAAGCTGTAATATTAATATTCAAATTAATGCCACACAAGGTCCTTACCCTTCAGTGATACCCAGTAGCGCTTCCACTTGCGCCTGGTTGCGGACTCCACCTTCTTATTCTTCTTATGCACCAAGAAGTTCTTCACAGCCAGTGCACCTGCCTTGCGCACTGTGCCCTGTGTCGTGTCGAGGAATAGTGCCTCTGACAAGAAGGCAGAACTCGCTGTGCCGCTGCTCCTCTCATCACTGACAGCCGAGCCAGCCTCCTCCATGCCTTCGCACATCTGCCGTGAGCTTAACTCCAGCTCCTGCCGGAAGTTCTCATACACTCCTTGGCCTTCACCCAGCCGACGCTCCCGCTCTCCTCCTCCTCCACTACTGCTACCACTGCTGCTTCTGACGCTGGCCGCTGAGTACATGGAGAAAGAAGCCGACATGGCCTTGCAGCGGCGGGACTGGGGCTCAGCATCAACAATCACACCATCAATGCCACTGTCTTCATATTCACTGCCCTCGCCTGCTGTGATGTCCTATGTGCAGCATTGAGAACAGGCTTATTTCAGGATAATTAGCATGACATACAAGTTTGCAAAGATACACAACATTCACATTTTTCGTCCCTTTTAAACACTAATGCGCACTATTGGTACAGTGGAGCCTGAAAGGTGCACTTTTAGAAATAATAAAGGTTCCATCTAGCACCCTAAAGCGTTCCTCAGTTTGTAGGGTTGTAGCTCTCAAGACCGGTCTTTTAGTGTCAAGAGGACTGTACCCTGATCTAGGTCTCCTCTCGATCTCAAGCCCATATGGACTTAATATTGTCTTGATCTTGACCATAAGTCTATGTAGAACCCTACAACAGAGGGTTTCCTTTTCAGAAAAGGTTCCAGGTATAAGCCCTTTAGAAAGCTATCACTGTTAACCATTCAAAGAACCCTTGAAGAACCTTTTTAAAACTCTCGACTCCATTAGTACTGAAATCACTTTGGTCTCGATTATACAGCTTATTTGAGTTGAAAGCTAGTTTACAGTGATAGATGCTGAACTCTCACGCAGCACTGAGCTCTCAGTAGGATCTTGAGCTTATTACCATTACAAAGGCATCAAGCATTCGAAGGAAAGAACACTGCATTATTTCTTAATCATTAAACCCCAATAGCAGTGGGTGAAAAACAACACAGCTCTCTCAACAAGCTCAAGCTCTTTCTCTCTCTCTCTGATCCAGCATTAAGGACGAGAGTGCTATCTGTTGCCATGATGACTTGAAGACTTCTTTACCTTCTCATGAAAAAGGAATGTGCCTTGCACATCTGATTAATCTGAAAACTAGTTATACATTCCTTAGTCTCAGCCTCAGACACTCCACCCACTGGCCTTCAGGATCTTGAAGTTTGCAATCTGATTAACTTTTCCACACGGTGTCCCATGCGCCAGTTTCCAGCAGAAAACAAACTTTTGAACACTGTGATAACATGAGCTTTTCAGAGCAAGATATAGTCACTGGGTTAAAGTCCCATCTTTAAAAGTTATTAGTGAGTTTTGTATGAAACAGTTTGTGGTGAGTAATCAAGATACACACTAGTGTTTGCTAATGGACTAGGGGAAAAGGTCTGTGGTTAGTCATATGCAATGTCAGTCAAATGGCTTCTTCCTGTGAAAGTAGGCGGTTCTTGACCACGTTTAGTGATGAAAAGTTCAAGACTCTCTAGGGAATACTGGATGTCTGGCTTGCGACCACCAACTTACTGGCTGCTACAAATAAATTTATAACAGTATTTTTGTTTCTTAATAATTTTTATCAAGTGAGTTGATAAAAATTACATAGAGTGGCAAGGTGAAGCAGTGGACAATGAAATGTATTCTAAAGTACTTACATGCGATGTCTGTGCACGCCGACCTTGCATGTTGGAGCACAGTGCCCCCTGGTGGCTGGGAGGACCTTCAGAAAGGCAGTGAGAGCGTCTGCAGGGCAGCGTGTATGCTCCATACCCACTGCTCTCTTCCTCTCCCGGAGACAGCATACCATCGGTTATCTCCCCCGCCGCTGTTCGTTTGCCATCTCGCCTGTACTTGTAGCGATTCCGAGAGCCACGGTGCGTGGAGATCTTCTGGGTGCACAGCTCATCTAAAGAATTGGCCCTCTCGCTAGAGTGACCCTCCTGTCCTTTGTTAAAGTCTCCATTTTTGGGCTCAGTGGTGTGGACGATCTCTTCTGTGCTGGTCAGCTGTTCCTGGCTCAAGTCAGACATCGAGAACTCAAGTGAGTCTTCGCGCCACATGTCGGCCGATTTGGAACGTTTCTTTTTCTTGAAGCTCCCGCCCTCGCCAGGTGCGTCACTCACCCTCTGCAGGTACGTCTCCTCAGTTGCGTAGAGGCCCTCATCATCCTCTCTGTCTCCCACCACCGTTTCCCCTCCATCCTCCGAGCCTGGTGTGGTACCCTGTTCACCCGGCTGGTCATGAAAGGACATGGGCCGCAGGTTAGTGCCAACCTGGTCCGCCCAGACGTGTCCACTCAGTGCATCCGTCTCATTAAAGGGCTCCAGGCCGTTTTCGCTCAGCGACTGAGGAATGCTGGGAGTGCTGCTTGATCTAGTGCTGGCTTCTGAGCCTCGGTGCTCGGCTTTACCGGATGAAGCGTGGCGAGAGCTGCGTGACTGCTTATTGGGGATCCGGAGAGAGCGAGACATGTGCTTGCGTAACAGATGGCCTTGAGTCTCAACGTAGAAGCCGTGGTCTCCATTCTGGCTCTCCACGTTTCCCATGGTTTAGCATCTGACAGACAGAAAACAGAATTTTACCATATTGGTACTATTGGAGCTGTCATGAAAGAGAATGTGCGCATTGAGCTGCCTCAGTAACACATCAGCCCTCAAGCTCTCAAACCTGATCAACCAGTAAACTGCACATTCCTCCCACAATGTTATAAATGACGTACAACAAGCAACTCACTGACACCACACGCTTTTTTTAGTCAAATTTGAAAGGGAGTGGTTTCTCAGTACTTTGGAAATTCACAAAGTGCCTGCTAAGGAGAAAATCAGTACAAGGCAGAATAGTGAGGTCTCACCATCCACACACACACACACACACACACACACACACACACACACACACACACACACACCTATTAGAGTGAGATAGCTGCAGTGTCTGTGTGTGTGTGTGTGTGTGTGTGTGTGTCAGATGCTCAAACACCAGAAATATCTCTGACGCACAACAGAGAGTACAGGATGTGAAGCCTACTCACCTCCCACTCCAGCAACATTAGAATATATTTCTAATGCTTTTGCCGTTGTATTCACAGTATGTTAAAGAAAAACATGTTGAACGAACTACTAGAAAATTTAAAAAGGGGGGTGATCAAAGTGCTTCAATTAGAAAGCACTACTACTTATTAATATACATAAAATGCTAATGGTCACATTAAAACTGCAATTGGAAGGTCAGTTGTTGTAAACTTTAATGGCTTATGAACCACAACAGTTCTCGCAATTAGTGAAATCAGAACTAATGTTGGGGCAGCAGTTCTTCAATGAGCTCTTGAGTTTTAGTCACAACTTGTGTGGGTTCTCTCTCTGTGTATAAAAGTAATCTCAGTACCTGTACTGGAACACTGGCATCACTGGCATCTTCACAGAGGGATGTCTCTGTTCACACACCTCATGGTCTTAGGGAGCTGCTCTACTCATGCAAGGTTTTAAATAGGCCTGTGGAACAAAGAGTTGCAAGAAAAAGTGCTGTTCTTTAGAAGAAAAAAAATCAAAGAATGAGATAGGGGAATATGAGATGACCTGCACACAACAATGAAAAAAGAGAACACACATGGCCTAAGGTAAATTTGAAAACAAAAGCCACACACACACACACACATGCTTAAGGAGTACAAAAAACTCCCCTGTTTTCACTGGCAAGTGAAAGAACATCGACCTCATATGGTAAAATATGACTGAGGAATTATAGTGGACCAGCTGCAATATTAAAGGCAAATATAAAACTCAATTACATCCCTCTCCGTGCCTAATTTCCTCTAATCCAAGGCTGAGAGTGAGAGGTCTCTAATTTTCATACTGCAGTAGGCATAAACAGAGGAAGATCACAGACTATTCAGTGTGTGGATTAGCCCTGAGATGACAGAGTCACTGCTCCACTAACACACACAGAGAGAGAGAGAGAGAGAGAGAGAGAGAGAGGAGAGAGAGAGAGAGAGAGAGAGAGAGAGAGAGAGAGAGAGAGAG